>JAFELO010002097.1:93587-151598 GCA_017140195.1 Eumaeus atala
CACAGATCCACAATTGATCAAATCGTCTCACGGCGGCAATTTTTTTAAAAAACTCTCGACGTCTATGATGATACCCTCACCTTTCCATCGACTTCAAGGTTGCGTATGTTCTAGTACACAGAGGTTTTTGTATACCAGGCTATGTATGAAATTGGTATTCCATCCAAACATGTGCGTCTTACAGAGATGACGCTGAAACGATCTCGAAGCGTTGTTAGGGTTCACACAGACCCGTCAGAATGTTTTGAGACACACGAAGACTTAAGACTGGGAGATGCGCCCTCTTGTTAACTATTTAATAGCACTGAATAAATTCCTGAGAAATGTCGAGGTCAGCGTGCCTTTCCGTCCCTAACAGAACTTTCATTGAGAGGCAATTGCCCCGTGAGAAATCGCGACTTAACGACCCCACCCATCAGTTAATTTTAAAAGGTCAGTAAGGCTTCCTTTTTTTCATACAATTCCTTAGTTACGATAGCATCATTTAGGAAAGTAGTTCCTAAAACTTTTGCCACAAATGACGTATATGTATTTAAATATGAATATACACCTCCATGACAGATGTGCAGGTCCAGGTCAGATGCATGCGCCAAACGCGGACACGCTCAACAATGCAACGGGTCTAATTTACTTTGTTTAAAAACTAGCCTTTACCCCACGACTTCTCTCGAGAAAACCTATACTAAGATAACCATTATTTTTATTGGCTGTACAAAATATCTCCCATGTTGTTTAGTTCATTCAAATCCGTCGTCGTGCGTGCACTAATCTTTTACTTGGTATAATACGTAACATGATCACCATCATCATCATCGCTCTTATCAGCCCACTGCTGGACATAGGTTTTTTCAATCAAAGCCAGGCGACCGATATCGGGTCGGCTATTGTTTAAAGTTCGTCGCCCCAACAGGAGATGAGTCTCAACACTTCTGTGTCACAGAGTGCTTACTTTCCGCGTAATAACGAATACGCTAGTTATCTGTTGTATAAATTGGTCACGTATCCTGTCAGATAAAAGGAACCTGGCATATCACATTCAGAAGCCACGAATCCGGGCCGGCTAGTCTCGAGTTGGTCTCTCTGGCTGGTGAACAGTCGACCAACATTTTTGGCCTCGGCTCTATAAAATTCCAGACCATTGTAGAATACTGTAGTCATCTTGTAGAATACTGTAGTCATCTTGTAGAATACTGTAGTCATCTTGTAGAATACTGTAGTCATCTTGTAGAATACTGTAGTCATCTTGTAGAACACTGTAGTCATCTTGTAGAATACTGTAGTCATCTTGTAGAATACTGTAGTCATCTTGTAGAATACTGTAGTCATCTTGTAGAATACTGTAGTCATCTTGTAGAAGAATACTGTAGTCATCTTGTAGAATACTGTAGTCATCTTGTAGAATACTGTAGTCATCTTGTAGAATACTGTAGTCATCTTTTGTATAAATTGATCAGACCGGTCCTTAATTTTAGTGGTTACGTTGGATCACGTTCTACGTTACAGGCGACGTGCGAGTGTGACTCATCTGCCAAAATGTTGATCAACCCTATAAAACCTCATATCGGCTTCGAAGTTATTTGTTCCATTCAGCATTCGTTGCCCTAGGTATACACATTAATTTGTAACAAATATATAGATTAATGTGCTTGATATCTGAGTAGTCCAGATTCGATTCCAACAAGTGTACCCGTAACAATAGTGTTCATGAGCTATATTGCGAGGCCTATGCTTACGATTATATATGAAAGAGGATGGGTCCATACTCCAGTAGATCCAGTGAAAGTAGGAAGAAAATAATCCTACCACTAAAATTCATAAATGATAGAAGGTCTCTAATTGGCATCATTGCTGTTAACATTAAGTGATAACCGGGATCAAGTACCCTCCGAAACAATGTCATAGACATAATTCCTTCTTCTAATATGTCGTACTTTTGAGTTGAGTCTGTATTGGATCAGAGTTACGCCGAGTGAGGACGGTGGAGAATACAGAGTGGTGCATAGGGGAGTCGTGGCGGCAGCCAGACAATTCGGTGGATGAGAAGGTGGCAGCCTCCACACCTTATCCACATGATTCAAAGTATTGAATAAAAGCAATACATGCTTATTAAAGTCACATGACATGTATAATTCTCTTTTTTTTTATTTCACGTATAAATCGCGTATAAAGCGTACTATGGAGATATAGGCCGTTTTAACAACTAATATGAATTTAAATTATGTAATTCTGTTACTAGGAAATGAATAAACGAGTGTGGAGATTTCTCACACCACTGAGGTCAGCGGGTGCGTTATCGATTTAAAGTCCATCTCTACTGCGCTGGTGCAGAATGCAATAAAAAAAGCCGGAACATGCGCACAGGGGCTCAAAAGCCACACCCCTGACATACAAGTGCAATGGGAATTAAGCAGAGTTTAAATTACAACGCAAATTGTTGGATATTTGCCAATCGTTAAATTTTGTACTGCTTTAAAATGTAAGCATGGTGTCTGCACTACAAAATTTAGTTTACCTTTACTATATACATTTTTATTCACTGCTCCGAAACTATGAGTCGATTTCACATGTTACAATGAAAGTGTCAAATATCTGTACAATATTCAAATGGAACTACCACATAAATGCTTCTTATTAACTACTGCGAACTTTATCGTATTTCTAACAATATGGTGTTTTTAAATGGTTCCTAGTTTATAAATAGTTAAAGAAAGTCCTAGAAAAGAAAATCAATATATTGATCTAAATCAACAAACATGACACGGAGCGTTCTCGTCTACGACGACGACGCGTAGAGACGAGAACGCTCCGTCGTTCTCGTCTCTATTCAAGGGCATCAGCCTAACGTTAATTTCTCGTTACCATACGACGTGCTTACAAATGCTACGTGCGCTTGATATGTTTTCCTATATCAATGGTGACTTAAAATTTGTGACACATTAAACTAAAGCAACTGACACAGTAAGGTACGAGTACAGGTGGTGCCTTACTGCATTGCAGCCGAACTTCACCGGCACAACCGAATGAGTACCTCTTGCCCACGTGACACCGCCGCACAATGAGCATGGCCGCGTTTAGTGGTATCACGCCTGCATAAATTTATGCGGATGTGTATGGGCGATAGTCATCCAATGGTAACGCCTGCGCGTTTATCCCTAAATCCTGAGAATCTTATCCTAAAAAAGAAAAAGAAATAAGTTTGTATCCTTAACAAGTTAGATCTCCACATAGTTTGTAATCATAAGTTATAATCTATTTAAGTCTCAATATTCAATTCCCACAGAACTCCTCAGTATTGAACCGGTTCAACAAAATAAACGCGTACAGAATATTTTAGGGGTAACCGTAGCAACCCCATCGATTTAGCGACGCCCTGATAAACAAACGCAAGACCGTGACCTCAGTAAATATCGTGACCTTACAATAACACCGCAGAGCTTTGCGATTGAGCTCAAGGTTGGCTGGGGATTGCTGGGGTATAAAGGTTACAATTTAAGAGAAATACTACCTATTAAGACGTTGGCCTCATTTATCTGGTTCTGATGGATGACCTTATCATGCTAAGTGTATTTTTGTTCTAACAAAGGGGAGCAAACGAGTAATTTAATCCAACCGACACTCATACCCGCATAGAGGCTATGCGTCGGAGTGTAAGAAACGCGATAGTGACGCTGTAACTTTACGCCGGTACCAAGTGAGCGAGAGGTTCTTTCCCAGCCGTGCGGGCCCAATTCTGTTGCATAGGAGGTTGTATTGTCATACTCCATGCATGGCACTAATACACCTCCTCGTAAAAATTGTTACGGAACCCTCTGAGTCGAAACGCACTGGACCGGTTTGTCAATTCGCTACACGCACTAAACGTTAATTATTTCCCCCCGTCCAGACGATAGATACGCAAGTAAAAATGATAAACTCAAATATAAAAGTTATGACGATTTACTAAAGACTGCTTAACGAACAAACTAAGACAACGTCGACTCTCACACGGACGAAGCAGTCGCCACAGCTAGTTTTAGTAAAAGTACCCTCACGCCTATTATCTACGAAGAGGTAGGCAGAGGTATGCTAGTACATCCACAACTCGTAAGTCCAGTAGATATATATAGAGGTCCATGATGTCATAGGTGGCAAGACAATGGTCACTTCGGGCACATTCCAATCCCGGACAATGTAATGTATGATCGGAATAATCTTAAGAACATTTAATGGACCCCATGCGGCTAACGGTCTTAACAGGCTACACCCACTCAGTTACACCACAGAGTTTGAGTACGTATGTAGAATATGACGCAAAATATAGTGTATGCGTAGTTGCGAGGATAGGGGGCTCTTGTCCTCCCACGGCCCCGTGACCCACGCCGGTTCTGTCACCTCCCACCTGTCATGTACCCCCACTTTGGAGGCAGTCAATATCACATTGAGGATCAACATGAGAAAATTATCATTATTTTTCTTTTATTTAAATATGAATAGAAATAGAATGATATCTCATGTTAGGGTATTTTTATTATTATTATGATTATATTCGATTTTATTCCCGATGTGATAAATGAGTTTAAACATTGTTCTGTGCTTCTTGTTTCTTTAAAAGTTAAATCTGCTTTAGATCATCACCATCACCATCATCATCGTCATCATCTTCAGCATTTATCGGTCCACTGCTGGACATCGGCCTCTCATAGATCATCTAAGTAACATGCTCTGGCTCACGGGCTGACCGATCGATCGACACACAGCCAAAACTACGAAAACATAAAAAGCTGAAATTTAAAACAAAAACAGACTTTATGACCTAAACATCCGGTTTGAAAGGAAATTTGAAAGTTTTGTCTCTAAGAGAATAAAAATAGCAGTTATGTATGACTGCCGCGCGAAAAAAGCCGGCAGTCGAAACTATGTTTAGTTATACAGAATGGATATTATGATACAACGAATAATTGAGCATCGTTTGCGTAATGACGTTCCTAGCCTACACACAAAAATCAATAAATAGTTTAGACACAAAATATTATTTTACATTTAATTAAATCTCAACACGATGTATCCCGTTACGAAACTGTCATCCCGTATCAAATAACACTTGCTCGGTCGCTATGGGTAGGTAGGTATAACTCGACATGATTTTCAAAAAAATCGCCGGCATCAAGTGGCGCAACAGGGCAGGTGGTGAATTATTTAATTTCATTTCATCATGTGTAAGTATGAGACCAACACATGATGCAATGAAATTAAATTATTCTGATTTAGTTTGTTTGAAAATAATTATTTTAGGTTTTGTTGTTAGGACGAATTTGATTGGTTGTAAAATACTCGTATATACTAGTACTGGTGCTTTCAACTTTATTGGTATTATACGTATAATCCACACTCTGTATAATTTAAATGCAACGTAGAATGTTTTTGATGCGTCGTTCCCTGACATGGCGGCTGGACCTCCCCAACACCCCATTTTCCGGGGGGAGAACGAACGGTCTAGAATATTACAAATGTGTAACCTACCTAGGGAGACGCCACCTCTAGTTCTCCCTAGGGAGAACGTCTACTGCGCTTGCGGTGCAATACGAATCGATAGACCTATAACATTAAACCTTTTTTTTCCATGTACTTTGTGGTCAAATAAACATGTTATCTATACTAACATTACGAAGAGGAACCATTTTATTGCTTGTTTCGTTGCACTGAGTAGGCTCCGAAACTACTGGATCGATTTGACTATACATTTTCTAAAACGTTAGAGATCAGTATGAAAACTTATCAAAGGTGTGAAAAAAATATCAAAGTAAATCCCTATAGTATAGCTGCAGAAATCCCTATAGTATAGCCGGCAGAGCCGGCTGACGTTGCTCTTTTATAAATTGAATTTGTTGTCATGTGATGTTTACGAGGTCGAATAAAAATCAACGACTTCTTGCCATATTTTGTAAAATAACAAGTACGGTTTGATATAAACTAATGTACAGTAATGCTAAAAACCTGATATTATCCTTAACATTATAATTACTATATGAGTTATATTTTTAAGACCACGCTGTTGGTTTTAAATAGTTCTTTCTATACTCTATGTAAATAAAGAACCAGCCAGTAGCGGCTCGGACCCGCCTTTGGAGGAAATCGCAGTAGCAGGAAATATTAAAAATCCTATATCTAACTAGTAACCGTTTTGTTCGAACTAATTTCCGTTTAAAATTGTGATAGAATACATGTTTTCCAATTTTTGTATGCATAGTTCAAAAGTTAGACGTTATCAAGGCAGCAAATTATGTAATTATGAGGGGACAGAAGGAAGGGACAGCTAGCAGATAAAAGTGGACCTCGGATAGATTAGGACACATATAAATGTTACTATGTGGAATAGTCCACGTGTACGCTGTAACAAAGGAATCAACGAGTCTCATAATATTTAGCGTCCTCGAGGGATACTGGAACTAAAATATGCTGTAAGAGGTCATAAATATCATATCGATCAGCTTCAGGGTCCTGCTTTCTTTGCCAAATGACGAAGAAGATGGATAATTTGGACATTCATGAATTTTACTTGAATATATTTCACATGAATTTTACAATGAGGATGATATGGATTAAATTAACGTGATAAAGCTTTTATGCCTCTGGAAATATTATATGGTATTCTCTGTCATATCTCATTCGGTAGATAGCTAATTTCAAATTTACGTAAATGTCTTTAAATGTTAATAAAAGTAAATGTCCCATTTGATACAAAATACATGATGACTCGTTGTTTATTTTGAAATTTGATAACTTCGTCATAATAAGTTTTTTTCTTTAATCTGTATTTTAGTCTGGGGCTTTTATCCAACAAGGACATGACAACCCCATCGTACCTTATTTCATGGACATGCGACAACTTAACGTTAACATTATAATAAATTATTATCTAAGAACGATAATAATACCTGAACGGCTATAACCAATGTGCATATTTTTTTGGATCATCTGATGTTGGATTAGACAGTATACTTTGGATCAGCCCTACATCAAAGAGGTTTAAGTTAAATTCGGTCAGCAGTAATTCCCATCTTTATTCCTGACACATTTCACCAGCAAATGTTGCACATCTTCATGTTTATTGCACGTCAAACAGTTAGGAGAATAGGCTCTTTTCATCACGACATGCAAACTTTGCCGATGGATACTGTCCGGATCAAAATCTACATGCTAATTTAACATAGTTCCTACTTAACCAGTCGTTTTTGAAATATTTAAAACGAGGAAGTTCACCCTGTATGGATCTGTGCCATATGCCTTTTTCTTTGAATGTGGTTTCAAAATGAGAACTCCAGTCTTTAAAACATATATTTCGATATGTCGGCACTACCTCCCAATGATCTGGTAAATAAGTAGTTATATGTCCATCTATGGTTACCTGTCTAGCTACACGGTCAGCTTCCTAATTTCGTTTTAGACTAATAGACTAATATGTGTTGCCACCCGTTGCAATTTCAGATCCCCCTTTATTACTCTATACCCCTTTTATTAACTGTGATAAAATCTCTTAGAATGTCAGGCAATCGATGCACCTCTGAGGCCAGAGGCCCATTATTGCCACATGTTGCAAGGCACCTTTACTGTCTGAAGAATAACTACTCTATTGAAGTTGTGATAAATACTATAAGATAAAGCCTGACCTATTGCAATGACATTACATTATTTAAATTTCATAATTAAATTTAAACTTGGCTCAATGCTGCAAAGTTGGATCATAAAATCGCGCACCAAGACCAATGTTACTTTTGGAGCAATCTGTAAAAATTAATGCCAACCGTTATACGCCTCATTTAACTCCGTAACTACATTACTTACTAGTAAATATGGGTTGTTACCAGCTTTGGAATACTGAACACTCTTCAGATTACTATTAATATAGTTTTTAATTTCAATATAGTTAAAACGATAAAAAGATATTCAAAATGAATTTATAGTACATCCTCTCACATCCTTATAAGTTTTAATAAGTAAAGGTTTTCTTTTAGTTGGCCTGTTATCTTATATTGTTCAAAGCACTTAACTCTGTGATATGATTAACAGTCTCATCGTTTACCCAAGAAATTAATTTCAGACTATTTTTGTATGCCCGTACGCCCTGTTAAGTGAAAACATTCGCCGGCACCGTGGCTCACAGAGGATATTCGAGCAATGATAAACAAAAAAAAATGGAGCCAGGACAAAGATTAGAAATTGCGACTCTGAGTCTAATCGGGAAGATTTCAACAAAATCCGTAATCGTTGAAACAATATGCAGGGACACAGGGGAGGGACAGCTTCGCTATATCCACTGTTCGGTCGACAATGGTGACCAAGCCAAGATTTGGAAATTCTTAAAATCTTTAGGCACTGGCAAAGCTTCTCCTTCATGTAACCCCACCAGTATCACCATATGATAATCCCCATTATCGAAGTCATCGCTCCAGTCCTAACTCATATTCTAAACTTTTCTCTCCCTACTTGTGTCTTTCCAAGTTCATGGAAAGACGCCTATTTAATAATAGTAATAAAGGTAGGGAAATAAAAATAGTTCCACAACCTAAAAAACCTAATCCTCGCTCTTTTTCAGATTATCGTCCCATTACTATCCTACTATTTCTGTCAAAAGTATTGGAACGCATGGTTCAGGAGCAATTCTGTTACTACCTAAATAGACATCAACTTTTCAATCCCTTCCAGTCGTGTTTTCGCCCGGGTCATAGCACGGCACATTAAAATCACGGATTTCGCATGGGAATGGACTCTAGAAATATAACAATCCTGACACTGCTCGACTTTAGCAACGCCTTTAAAGCTGTAGACCATGAACTTTTATCACTTTTGTCTATTAATATATCTTCAGAGGCATTTGGTTGGTTTCAGAGTTTTCTTCAGGGCCGTCGGCAGCGTGTAAAACCGGATAGCGTTCTCTCCTCTTGGAACGATATTTATGCCGATGTTCCTTGGGTGGCATTATATCACCTCTTCTCTTCTCTATTTTTAAAAATTCTATTTGTCAAAAAAAAAATCTTCACCCTATCATAGTATGCAGGTGACTTACAGATTTACAGACATACTCCTCTGCAATATCTCTCAAATGCTATTATGAAAACTAATAACGACCTTGACGGCATACTCCAGTAGAGGAAAAACTATAGTCTGCACCTAAATCCTGATAGGTCTCAATGCATAATAAAAGGCAGCCGACAATTGGAGAAACATCCGATTATTTGTGTAGGGGCGGTCTATAATACATTTAAGTAAAACGGTCAAAAGGTTAGGCATACCCTTAGACCCAACTCTTTCATGGCATGTACAACTACAAGAGCTACGAAAGAGAATGCTAGGTGATGTAGTTTCTTTAAGACGACTAAGTAATTTTCTTTTTGTGTAACTTTTAATGTAGGTAGTATTCTCCTCCTCCCTCTACTGAAAACACAAAAGTTTGACTTAATAGGGTATAATTCTAAACCTAGTTCACTGAACTTAGAGATTATGGAATCAAGATCGTTTTGCACAAGTCTCTGGCATTTATTAATATCCTTCTCTTCTTTTCTTTATTATACAGAAAAAAATCGTCAGAGGACAATTGGCACAAACTATATGTTATTAAATTGATAATCAAGGGAGATAGGGGGTCTCCTTGAGCTAAACCCTCATTGGACCATCTGGTCATTACCGATTCAGGTTCATTATTATCTAACCCGACATATAATCGTCTTTCACTTAAAAAAGACGACAAATATGTGCATATTTTTGCTCCCACTTTTAGTTTGTCTACGTCAATCGAGACATTGTTATAGGTGTTCTCTATGTCCACAAAACATGCAAGAGTTGGGATATTTCCAGATAATCTTATGTGAATATACTTGACCAAACGTATTATCAAGTCCAAGTAAAAGCGGGACCTTCTAAAGCCGAGGGTGTACGGAGACAGGATACATTCCTTTTCCGAGTACCACTCTAATCGTTTGAATGTCGATAGGTGAAACGTTTTGCATAGGCAGAAAATTAAAGCGATAGGTCGTGATTTAGATGATTGATTGTCATTACCAAACTTAGGTATGGGAATAATGATATTTCTCCATTGAGCGGAAACGATACCAGAATTGAGATGTTGATTATATATATTAATTAAAAATAATTTAGATTCATTTGGTAGGTTGTAGGTCATGGAGTTGGAAATCCGTCCTAGCCTGGTGCAATCTTTTTTTACAACAATTTTCGAGTTTTTGCACTGTAAAGTATTGCTCCACGATTTCATTTTCAAGTGTAAGCGACAGAAGTAATTTCTTTTGCTCTTCAAGGGGAGGACGAGTTTTTGTTTCTCTGAAACCTGTTATCCATCCCAGACGTCGCCACATTTTGAAGGCTGAAATCGTATGATCAATGGAATCGCAAAATTTCTGCCATCTCAGAGATTTAACCTTACTTATTACTTTATGGGATTCTCCTATTTTCTCCTTCAACCTGTTTAGGTTTTCTGGTGTAGGGTTGCGTCGGAAGCCAGACGAGGCCAACCTACGCTGTGCAATTACAGTAGAAATTTCTGGACTCCAACCATCTTTAGGTTCGAATTTACAAGCTTATGACAACACTTAATATAATTGAACAGAATTGCTTGCTATATTAGACACTGGAGAAATATTATTTACTGCTTTATCTGCGCGGTTAGACTGTTCCCGCCTCTCTGTAAACAATTGCAGTGTTCTTTGATATGTAACCTGTTCTTTGCTCATTATTATTCTGACGTGCTTTTCTTTGACGTAAAAGGGACATTTTTTGTCTAACACGAATTGAGCACCTTTGTAATTAAGACACTTAAATTCTGTTAGGTCACAATTTTCGTTGTTCCTTCCGCATTTTGTGTATATTTTCTTTTGTTGTCCAAGCTGCCAACACCCAGAGCACTGAGTCGCCGGAAACACGTAAGGCTCAAGCTTAAATCTACATTCATATGCGTATGTGTATGACGGTAGAGTGTTACCTCTGAAACAAAATCTTACAGACTAACTTGCAATCCAGTTCCAGTTGCTCTCCGAGTTGCCGACCTTTAAGTCGATTAACAGATACTAATTCTTTCCCGCTTTTTATTATCTCTAGTAGATCTTTCTTTACTCCATATCCATCCCCTTAATGATCCCGTACGAATAAAGATAGTTAATCAATTTTCTGACACCTGAAACAAATTTCTTTTACTTTGTGGCAGTTTAACTGAATTAATCGGAATAACAATAAGTCGGAACTGAAATAATAATTTAATAAACTTTTGTATTTGATTCTCGTGATCCTTTTGGTATCTTGACCCCTTAATAATTTGGCCAAAGCCATTTGCTTAGGTAGGCTTTCCATGAAGGTTATACACACTTCATATGTAGTTGAATCTTCATTTTGATGTTTTTGGTTTTTATTTATCTATCCTCCGTTTGTTTTGTAATTCAATAGGTTCGCTTCGACTTAACCTTATAGGCTTGCTACTGTTAATAGTAGTAAAGTCCACACTCTTCCTATCTTTTCTCTTCTCCGCAATTCCTCTTTCATATACTTTGACAGCCTCTGAAATATTCGCCTGCATCATTTCGGGTTGCCGAAAGCTACTAATCACAAAGTCGACATCACTAGCATCTTTCTCACTACTACATTCTTCCATGTTAACGACACGAGGAAATTAGATCTTAGAATAACTAAAACCCTTGTTCGCATGAACAGCGCGCGAGACACCGGGCGAGCCTTCATAATAAGATAGAGATATTCAAATTGTGTATGAATTAAGCGAGTGAAACCTAGTGGCTCTGCTAATACGTTATATAACTAAACATTATAAGCTATAAGCATATATGCGACGTAGAATGTTTTGACGAGTGCTCTTACACAGCGGGTAGATAGCCCCCACCACCCATTCACCCTTCCCCCCTCAGGCTACGTATGATCTGGAATGTTCTATAGCGTAGCCTAGGGGGCTAGCCCCACCTCCAGGGAAGATCTCTACTGCGCTTGTCGCTGCATTGCCAATCGATAGAGCCTCGGACTTATTTACAAATATATAAAATTATTCCACGTGTGCGCTGTATCAACCTGGCCCTTGAGGAATACAGGAACATGTTTTGTAGAGGTAGTTTCAGTGCTTCATTTAGCTGATACGGGCCAAGACTCAATAGCGACGTGAAATAATGACTATGTTCCAATGGATAATATACCGTTATATATAAATTACCAACTGTGTGGCTCTTTTCTTCCCCGAAATACCCATTCTACAGATTTAGACGAAATTGGGCACGATTAATAAGTAACATAAAAATACTTTCTATTTAAAAAAAAAATGGTACTTTTTGGATGATTTGACACGGATGATTCTGCGGGGCACAGCTGATGTGACATGTGTTCATCAAAGTTTGTCTATGTTCAGAAGTGGAAGGACAAAGGTTGATATTTATCCTGAAGTATAAATCAAGGAAAAGTCTACAAGTCTATTGCTCTGCGTCACGCTACCGCTAGAAGCCTGTTACGGTAGGCCTTTATGACAAAATCGATAAGGATGGGATTTGACATTGACCCTTCTTCTCAAGTCGCTCTAATACACAACCCTTAAATTGAGCTTAATGTACTGTAAATATTATTTATTATATTCTGTACGTGAATACTACGCGGTGACTAGCTGTGGCCAGCGTTTTTACCCGCGTCAAATCTATTCCATTTTTTATGCTATACCACATTGTAATCTATTAATGTACAACTGACCTGTGGAACCAGCTGCCTCCTTGGTATTTCGGATCCGATACGACTTAGGGGTCTACAAGAAATGAGCATACCTATAACTTAAAGGACGGCAACGCGTCTGCAAGACGCCTAGTCTTGCAAATGTCTATGGGCAGCCGTAATCACAACCCACCTACTCGTTTGCTCCCTGTCTCACAAAAAAAACTATGTATATGCCAAATTTGTTTGTGTACCTATTTATACACTTTAACAAGCTCATAGTGTATTTACACTCTCAGGTAATTTAAGTATCCGAAAACAATAATAGGACGGCGTTGTATTTCAACTTCGGTAAATTTCAGAATCCATTGCTATCTGGTATCCAACAGAAACATTTTGATTTAACTACTCAGCTACTTATATTTAAACGAAGAACACGTCCAAATCTGAGTGAAGTTCTTTTGCGGAATTTGGACATCAGTCAATGTCAGTATCAAGAGTTCCTACTATTTAATTGGTATTTACTAGTTTGATATCTGATACTGTTAAATCCCAGAATCTAACTCTGAACTTTTATATAGGATAATTAGGAAATAGAGGGTGAAGGTGAGGCGAAAAACATGACGGGATCCTTCGTCTCCTCGCCAGTGCGACTTAAGCTCAAAAATATACAATCAACCGAGAATTAGCAATTTTAAGGTGTGCATCTTTCTTTGTTTATGCAAATGCTAGCCGGTGTATTTCTTGCAGGCGCAACGCATGCTGGTTGCATCAGGACTGTATTTTGTCATGACGCACAGTCCATCAAATGCATCCGATTGGTCTACAAACGCCTGCCCTTATATGGATTAAATGGTATTAATTAAATTTTTTTTTCGATTGCCTGTGTCAACTTCATTCTGTACTTTCAAGTATAAATTGGTACGCATTTACTTGGATTCTCATAATTACAACATATTTGCCATCTTTGTCTACTAATTCCTTCACGAAGCTTTAACATTTCTCTGTACTCGGCGTATTAGTGCGATATAAAAAATGTAAATGTTTAGATGTTTTAAATAGACTTACTGAAACATGCTAAGTATGTACTATATATTGATCAAACGTTAAATTTAAAAGAACACCCCGACTGCCTTAAATACATTTAGATGGACACAATGTTACTCGCTTTATCAAGGCACCTCATTCGTTAAAATCGGTTAAACAGGGTAGCAGGGAACATACCAATCTACATACATAAATAGATACCTATCTAAACAACTTGTAGACTATTTTTATTCAATAATTTTAATCCTCACCTAGCCAGAGTAAGAAGAAATTCCAATTTCCCTCCCTAGTCAAATCGGGAGACAGTATAAGATTGCCATGATTTATAAAAGCAGAGAAAAAGTGATGGCTGCCTGGTTGAGCACTGCTGCGTAAAACCACGGACTTACTAGAGACAATTAAAGAAGTGTTTTTTTAAGCGAGGACTTACCACGAAGTTAAGAACTAGACTTTTGAGGTTGTACTGAACTGGGTTGAGTCAACCTCGATCGGAAACATTAGTCAGTCTCGACTTCCAACATAAGTCTGTTCCGATACACATTGGCGCGTTCCCTAGAAATATTGAGTAGCCATAGTTGTTATCCGGCGCACGGTATCAGAATACTCTGAGGATAACATTTCTGAAAACTTAACTGTGCTCGGAAATAGATGCTTGGGTATCTTAGTGTAAAGAGGACTAGCATGTGGCATCTTATCTGATCAGGCCAGAATATACTTTTACTGTGATTGTTGACATTGACAAGTGCGACGAAGGCAAGAGCAGTATTCTGCCAAGGCCATTTTTAAGCCACCATCTTTTATGCGGAATGTCCCATTCGGTAAAATCAAAGGGCTTCTATTATTTTTTGTTTTCATATGGATTTTTATAAATTGCGACGCAACTGATATTAAATAAACATATTTTCTTTGATGCGTATTTCCCTCACACGGTGGGTGGATAACCCCGACACCCTCTCTCTCCCGGATGCGAACAAATCTAGAATGTTCCATAGCGCAATCTACCTAGGGGAATCAACCCCACCTCCAGGGAAAATCTCTACTGCGCTTGTCGGTGCAATTCCAATCGATAGAACCTCAAACAGATTTATGCAACGTTTACGCTGTAACAAAGAAATCAACTAGTTTTATAATAATTCGCGACCTGAGGGATAGGATGATACAGGAACATGTTCTCTAGAGGTAGTGTCATTGCTGCATTTCGCTAATACGACCATATAATTTATAGTTTCCGATTGTCCCATGTCTATTTATTTGTATATTTTCAAGTACACATTTATAATTTCTAAAACGTACATACTTTATTCGCTAATACAACCATATAATTCATAGTTTCCGATTGTCCCATGTCTATTTATTTGTATATTTTCAAGTATACATTTATAATTTCTAAAACGTAAATACTTTATTCGCTAATACGACCATATAATTTATAGTTACCGATTGTCCCATGTCTATTTATTTGTATATTTTCAAGTATACATTTATAATTTCTAAGACGTAAATACGTATTCGTTAATACGACCATATAATTTATAGTTTCTGATTGTCCCATGTCAATTTATTTGTATATTTTCTAGTATACATTTATAATTTCTAAAACGTAAATACTTTATTCGCTAATACGACCATATAATTTATAGTTTCCGATTGTCCCATGTCAATTTATTTGTATATTTTAAGTATACATTTATAATTTCTGAAACGTAAATACTTTATTCGCTAATACGACCACATAATTTATAGTTACCGATTGTCCCATGTCAATTTACTTGTATATTTTCAAGTATACATTTATAATTTCTAAAACGTTACTTGGATTCGAATAATTGCAACATGTTTACAAACTAATTGCTTCACGTAGCTTCGTCATTTCTTTTTACTCGACTAAATAGTAGTATAGGACACCTTCTCTGACCGGCGAGAATATCACTTTACTGTGAGTACTGACATTGACAAGCTCCACGAAGTCAAGAAGAGTGTTTTGCAAAGGCCAGTAAGCAATTAAGTGTTACGCCGAATATCATTTGGTAAAATTAAAGGGGACATTCACATATATTATTTTTTATTTATCTGTGGATTTTTATAAATTACGACCCTAAAATAGGAGATGAAATTTTATATGCATTTCCGCGTAACCGAGTGTGGTAGCTAGTAATAAATAAATATCCACGGTCCCAACGTATATAAAGACATGTCAAAAATAGCATTTTTTTCCTATTACATACATGGCTTTGGGTTGTCTACATGTTTTAACAGTTAAGATTTGAAAATGTGTTGTGTAGTAATACATTTTCTTATTACCTGAAATAATATGGTAAACATGAATAAGAGTAGATTAGAGTTGTTAGACGATATTGCAAACTTCAAAAATAAGGTTTTATGTGCTTCTGAAGCTGAAGATTTAATTAATTACCTCGAGAAAGCTAATGAGGGAAAATAGTAATGCTTACATTGAAAAAATAGTGTAGCTGAGATCATTAGAAAGGTATTTTCGAAGCGGGGAGATACGACGAGGACGAAGGGTGATTTTCTTGCAGTAAACACGCACACTGGAGTCTTTTTTCTGTTGGTTTGGAATAGATTGAGACGACCGCATTCAGAAAATTAGACAGTCTCGACCTTTGACAGAAGTTTGGTCCGATAATCAATGACGCATATGTGTTCAAATTTAGTATTAATTACCACTAGAAACCGAGGGCTAGTAAAAGTAATTATAGATAAACATGCGTAGTTTCCTGGGAAGGCAGGTGGATAGCCCCCAACACTTACCTTCCCCCAGATACGAACAATCTAGTTCCACAGCGCAGGACTGGGCGCTGAGAGGACGGACCCCGCCTCCAGGGAGGTTCTCAACTGCGCTTGTCGGTGCAATGACAATCGATAGAGCCTCGGATAGATCTACAAATATATAAATATATTCCACGTGTGCGCTGTAACAAAGAAATCAACCTGGGCCCTTGAGGGATACAGGAACATGATTCTGTTTATAGACTAGGGGTCAAATGAGGAATCGGAGCCTAAAAGGCATATAATTACTATCATGAGGCGTTGCCCTCCTTTCCGACTTCGAGACCTTTTTTATCAAGTCGTCGTCGCGTCTAATACACAAGCCCCATTTAGAAAATTTTTATATATAAATACGATAAACATACGATAATACAATACCCATGTATGTTACGTGATAGTCATCACGTGCCATCGCGCTTTCACTCCCGTAAAATCTATCCCAGGGGAACTCATTGTTTTCGCAATAAGACGTTTTTTGTGTAATTGCAGATTATAATCTATGTATGTGCCAAATTTCATTTAAATCCGCTCAGTTTTTGGTAAAAATACATACACACAAACAATCTAAATTCTAAAATTTGGAAGGAAAGTATATTTTACAAATGCTAATTCGGATGAAATGATGTGGGTGGTCCTAATCAAGAATCCCACAAACATCCGCACAACAAGAGGATGTGTAGATGTGCGACCCTCTTAAAGTGCCAAAGAGATATACACAATCTCACAAAACGCAAAAGTGCGATAGCATATAGCCCCGCCGTCGTCAAGTTAGCGGATGTCTTTCCCCGAACCTTCAGGCCACTGCAATGCAGCTGTGGCCTCTTGTAATGTGTCTGCTCATCATCATCAACAGCCGGAGGTCGGGCACTGATGGTAATAGGCGTCCCCCAAATAATGTATTTTATGGTACCCAAACTCCTGAACGGCTGAATCTATTGTTGTATTTTGCGCATCTATTTTTTGAAGTTCTCGTAAGATTTTTGTAATTGGACTACTAACAAGGAAGTTGTTATTTGTTTCCAGGAAATAATACGTGTAAGTTGTTGCAAGCACCATCTTATAAAAGTTGAAAGAGCTACTAGAATACGAGTTTCAGGAGTACCTAATTTGTTTCATAAATTTATTGGTATAGTTTGTGTCCCTATATCTAACGCAGAACCAACCTTTGATAAAGACAATGATAAAGGAAAGCCATAGGTTGAACACTTTGTTAAATTATGATTCTATTGCCATCCGGTATCCAATATAGAACCTTTTTGATTTAACGCCAGGCGAAAACGCCCTGTGTTTCAGGACTACTAAATTTGTTACTTAATCTTCCTGACATTGTATATAGTCTCAATAACTAACTAGAGGCAGCCTTAAATAATAATAATTGATTGCCATAGAGCGAAAATTTTGTTAAATTATGAAAACGTTGCCATTTGGTATCCAACATAGAACCTTTTGATTTAATATCAGGAGAAAATGTCATCTGATGAAAATACTACAATACAAATTTTATCAGTACCAATTTTCACGTATTTTTTTTTAAATTTAAACCTGACACCATAAACTGATGTATCCAAACTTTAAAAAAAAATTTTTGGTAGTATGGGCGGCAAACGAGCAATCGAAGCCATTTGATGACTATCGACGCCCATGGACATTCGCATGATTGTTACAAAGATGCGTTGACTTCCTATCACCGCTCGCCTACAATGGGCACTACGTCCTCCTATGCAGCATGGCACTACCTCTTACAATACGAAATCATTGTTAATTTAGAAAGGTTTGTAAATAACACTTAGTCGTTTTTAACAATGATCAATGATGAGCATATCGTGTGACCTTACGCAATGATGAACAAGTTTATCTTCTATGCTGACCATTTAGAATTTATAGGTTGTAATGACATATTTAGGACGCAAATGATAAATAAAGAAATATTATGTCAAAAGAAGAATCACTTATAGAGATAGAATCACTAACTTTACACGCAATAGATAAAAATATTAAATATATTGAAATAAATAGTATTGAAAAGCGCAGTCCTATATACTGAAATTATATAATTAATATCTTTAAAGTGGCAATACATACTTCTTTTTACTCTAGCAATATTTGAATAAGCTTTATCCGTGAATTTCGCGATTCACAGTTAGGGCCTGAGACATTAAGTTAAAAAAAACGTAGTAGGAACGAGATTCACACCAGTTCCTATTTACACTTACTTCCGAATTATACAGTTCATTTATCATCGACTCATTAAAAAAGTTAATGAAAAACATCAATTAAAAAGTGTTTACAAGACGATTTAAAAAACGCCAGGTGCATTATTTGCATTTATGTTCGGATTTGCCAATCAGGCACTTTTTATAATTTGGCAGGCGTTCGCCCGCAGCTAAGAATGGTTATCGCTGCTAAGAGCGGTCAACCGCTACCAAAAGCGTTTAACTGCCGGTATGAGCGGCTCGGGAAACTTCACGTCAAAATTATAAGCACATTGAATATGGAGAGAGAGTAAGAATCAAAAGTTGCAAAGTAAAATTATTGTCACAACTAGGTGTTGCTAGTTAATAAAGTAAATGTACGCCCTAATAACTATAATCGTCTCCATTGGTATATTCTGGATTATATTTATTCTCATCCTCGGGCTTTTCTTTGTATAAGTGAGTATATATTACATATAAATAGGTATTGCTACCTGTTATTAAAAGGAAAAACCTTTTGATCTATGTACATAAAACTAGCAGACCCTGTCCCGTCTTCACACGAATAATTCACGAAATATGGCAAACACTCACTTTACAAAATATAAAATTTCGGCCTCTTTACACTTTACAATGCCATCAAATTAATTTGTGACATAAAAAACGTTTGTCAAGACAGCCAGTTGTCATTAATTTCAATTGATAAACCACGATCTTTGATTATATAATGTCTAGATAGAGTTGAATGCGCAAAAACGCGTAAAAAAATATCAGCCAACTGTTGGTTTATAAGTACTTTCCCGCCGATCAGTACAGATTGTGCCGCTTCAGTGTCACTCCGTATTACACGCGCAAAGTAACAAACAAATAACAGCTATAAAATGACGGTATGTGCTATTTAAGTGTGTCGGAACTATAAAGGAAGGAAACATTTTATAATCAAAGATAACAATATACTTTGATATTTCTCTCACCTATGATGCATTATCGAAAATTTCACAATGATTAAAACGTTTTAGAAAATGATATAACCTATAATAAAGAAGTGAGAGAGAGATTAGCAAGAAATAAAAGTATCGTTGTTAAAATGAGAAAGGGCATGCTCCGATGGTTCGGACATATATAAAGAATGATGTGGATGTAAGGTTAACGAAACAGATATACATTGCGAACATGGAAGGATGTAGGTACCGGGGAAGACCCAGACTAACATACCACGATCAAAGTAGTCGGGTACTGTCCGAAGGTGGTGTTCGGAGTCTTCGCAACCGGCGCGTCTGTATGGAGAGAGTTATGAAAGTGGAGGAGGCAAGGCGGGTATGTTTCATGTGGTGCTCCGCTTTCTCTACCTATCGTTTCATGTGACGCTCCGCTCTCTCTACCTACCCCGTTAGGGAACTGGCGTGATGATGTGTTGTTGTTGTTATATAACCTATATTCGTAGCAGATAAAGTAAGATTCTAATGGTAAAAGAATGTTTAAATCCATCCCATAATATCGGAGCATATTCAACGCAAACAAACCAATAAACAATCAAACGTTTCCTCCTTATAATATTAGTGAAATAGTATATATAGGTCTGGCTGATTGATTCAACATCGCCGAGCGTATACTTTTATGTTTTAGGGCCATAACATACCGTAAGTAGGATTATCTTATTGTGTAGACACCCGTTATGAAAGGAATTTCAAAATTTCTACCATTAAGGGAGAGAAATAGGGACTGAAAAAAGTCCGTCTTTGTTGAAATTAGAAGCATGGAACTTTACTTCCGTATTAAAAATTAGTAGATATATATTTTAATGTTTTAGGACCCCCCAGAGAACGAAACAGGGGTTAGAATTTTGTACGGGGGTCAGTCATTTTTTAAGTTAGGAACATGAAACTATATCTTTGAGCAACAGGTTCACATTGAATAAATACGTACTTTAACGTTAGAGTTTCAGGACATTCTACCCCTAAAAAGGGAGTGTAGTAGCGGTAAATAATTCAAATATAGGGTATATCTAGAAGTCCGTGATTATTGAAGATTGAAACATGAATCTAGAGTTTTGGACTACCGATTAAAAATGAATAGATAAGTATTTAGGCGTTTCAGGATATTCTACCTGTAAGGGTGAGAAATAGGAGTTGTATAAATTTGTATGGGAAGTTAGTTAGGGTAAGTTATATACATGAAACATTAATTTTGGGCTACTCATTGAAGATAAATAGATACGTATTTGAGCATTTCATGTCATCTACTTAGAGGTGAAATAATCCAAGAAAAGGATCCTGCGCCCTAATAATGTTACTTAGGAATTTTAAGACCTTCCAAGTTAAACAGCGCACCACACTAATAGTAACCATTTTATTATTTAGAAATCCATCGTAATGTCATAGAAGCTACAGTCACTGCTGGATGTACTAAAGGAGAGACGGTGCTTATTCCACGAATACCTTTGATACCCTCAGAATACCCCTTCGAAATCAAGAGAATAGAGTTCCCGCTTAGTCTGCTTCCCCATGACATTAATACTTGTGCTTTACGGGTAAATCCTTAAAATAGTTGGATTAGACCTAATCGTTTTGATTGGTACATTGCCTGTTCCCGAGGGTTCTGCGACGTTCTGCACACTAAAGTGGAACCACAGAGTTGGTATTCCACATACCTATAGGTACAAAGAGATCTCAAATTAACGTAATAGTTTAAATTCATCTGTAAATATGATCGACTTCCATGCGACAGAGTCGCTGATAATAGCCGGTTTAACATAAGGAGAAAATTCCTACTTTGCGGACTGGATCAAATAATAAGGTATGGTAATATGATACAGCAATTTTAAGGTCTCCCTTTCTTTGTTAAAGTAAATGCCGACCGGTGTCATTCCTGCTAAGCTGACGCGTGCAATATTGATTAGAAATTTCATCCTTACTGCGCTTGTCACAGATGCAACCAATCAGGAGTGTATCCTGTGATGACGCACAATCTATAAAAT
The DNA here is from genome assembly GCA_017140195.1 of Eumaeus atala. NCBI lineage: Eukaryota > Metazoa > Arthropoda > Insecta > Lepidoptera > Lycaenidae > Eumaeus > Eumaeus atala. Next base: position 115,269 of record JAFELO010002097.1, read on the forward strand.
GCATTCGATTGGTCCACAGATGGGTGGGCTCATGTGGAAATTTCTCATGTGATCAATGTAATTTGAAGTCATCAATTGTTTGTGCCAATTTCTTTGTACGTATTTAATTCGAGTATATCCAAGGGATGGATGTGAGTAGCAGGAGATGGTCGTCTTGGCGTTCATTGAAAGAGGCCTACATCCAGCAGTGAAACGATAAGAGCTGATAACGATGACATTGCTTATCATTTCTAGAATGAAAATACTAGGATTCGCTTATTTACAACTTGTTTACACTTCAAATATCGACTGTATCCTTTGCAACATAGGAAGAAAAATATATTTCGTTAAAACATTATAGCAATTTTTGCACGTCAATTAAAGCAAATATATCTTAGCCCAGATATTATTTATTTCACGAGGATTCGTCATTTATTTCTACTTGGCTCATTAATATATTGGATCTGGAAGAAATCCATGAAAACAGTAAGAAATTATCGTTTTCTGGTTACTGGAGGTGTTTTCCAAGCGATGAGAAACGACGAAGGGCTTTAACGGTAACGCGGTGGTTTTTAAGTTGGACTACATTGAGTAGACTTCATTCCCAAACATTATACAGTCTCCACTTCTGACAAAACTTAATTTTGGTACTCATTGACGTGGTCTCTTAACTTAGTATTAATCACGGCGTGAGGCCGTAATTCATACTAAGTTACTATCTAGTAACAAATAATCATAATATTTCTGCTGCGTAGTCCGCTCAGGCAGGTGGATCGTAACCCCCGACACCCCGGACACGAACACGAATCTAGAATGTTCCACAGCGCAGGCTACCTAGGGAGACTGACCCCACCTCCAGGGGGCGTCTCTACTGCGCTTGTCGGTGCTATGAGGAAAAGGTAGTGCCATGCTGCATAGGAGGAGGTAGTGCCGTGCATGGTGCCTGCTACATCTATGCATCGGAACTGGGCCCACAGGACCGGGGAAGTACCTCTCGCTCACTTGATACCGGCGAAAAGTGACGGTGTCTCTGTCACGTTTCGTGCAGTTTGTGACTAGCCGGTAGTCTATTGGGGGGGGAGATCAGTGGGCAACGCATCTACGTAACAATCATGCGAATGTCCATGGGCGTCGGTAGTCATCAAAAGGCTCTATTACTCGTTGGCTTTAAAAAATTGCAATCGATAGAGCCAAATATTTACAAATACATAAATTTATTCCACGTGTACGCAGTAACAAAGGACGATTCCTTTTAGTCGATGACTAGCCTTGGAATATTTATACACGTTTGTTAGAGGTCATTATTGGCCACTGCAGCATTGAGCCGACACGGACCTTCAGGCCCAATGCAAATCCCTAAAACAAAAAAGAACAACCAGTTCGGTTCCTTAACCGAGGTGCCTCTGTATAGCAATTTTTACCCGACTGCGAAACGCAAAAGGGGGTTATTGTGTGTCTAATTCGCTATGTACCTGTATGACAAAATAATATTCAAAATAAAAATAGCTCCTATTAGACGCCAAACAAAATTAAACTCACTTGAAATATCATGTGGAGTGTTTGTTTTTGATTATCATTATTAAGTTTCTTTAAAAGTCAAAGTAGCTTGATACGTATGGCGATTAAAACTCAGTTAAACAATTTTTTTTACTATCGAATACCCTAGGTATACAGAACTCCGATAAGAATAGGTTTATGCCCCTATCAGTAAAATTAAAAAGTACAATATTTTTCTTATTATCGGTATTCCTATTTACCACTTAATTGGTTATTTTATATTTGTTACTTACAACCGCATCGATACTACTTAAACTGTTTCCGTTCATCACCATCCGACGGATGCCGACCACTGCTGGACTCGGGGCTTCCCCAAGGACCGCTAAATGCCACTTACATTCGACGGCGATGTTTCTGCTATGTCCCTCTAAGGGGCCGAACCGATTATTGTACTTTGGGCATCTTTAATCTACATTTTAAGGCGCCTGAAAGATTTGTAATTGGACAAACAGCGGCTAATAATGCTATCGATTTACAGGAAAATGTCGTGAGCGCCATCTGTAGAAATTTAAACGAGCTAGAATACACGTTTCTTGAGTACACAACTCGTTCCATATACATCCAAGAAGTTTTAAAGCTGTAGCTAAAGTATCTAACATAGTATCTTTATATTTGATAAAATGATAAACCACCATCTATCACATCTTCGGTGACTTTTCCATTGTAATCTGGTATCACACCTAAAACCTTTTGATTTAATGTAAGAAGAAAACGTCGTCTGACGAACGTACTTCGATCGTGTGCCCCACCACCCAAACTCTTACGTCACAAACGCAGTGGAATAAGATCCAAAATGTGTGACAATCACGGGTTGTTGTCCCAGACACGTTATGTCGGACGAATGCGACCGCATCACGACAACTGTCAAACACTACCAGAAAACACGCTCTCAGACACACGACACCGCACATGTAGGGTGTAGGGACGCGCAGACGCCCCGGGGACGTTTGCGGAACATACACTATAACCCAGACACACGTCAAGTCAGACACCAGCACACAGTTCGACTGCGAACAGTCCGAATGACAACCTCAGATTAGGCAGTAGTCCCCATACAATCCACGTCAGATTCGGGGGAGGGGGGACTTCTGGGTCCCTCTGGCCATGATAACAACAGGTAAGATAGCTCACACTCATATACATGTCGGGATGCATATCCCATATGTGGGAGAGTGGGGGACGGTCCTTCGACCCCAAACCTAGTCTCGTCGACGCCAGACGTGCACTCATAGAAATTCAGGTCCGAAAAAAGTCAAGTACAAGTCTTATCACACATTATCACACATTTAAATAACGTAACAATCTAAACACATGGACTTGCCTGAAACTTTAGTCACTTTCTGGATCCATTGGCGTCACCTCGTATCAAGTATAAAACTTTTTCATCATTTAACATAAGGAGGAAACGACATCTGTTGAAAGTTGAATAAACTTTAAAACAAGTCTCATGTTAAAATTTTAATCGACCTGATAGCGTCCCTGCAACTAACTCAGAATCGTTCTATTTCATAAAAATAATAGTGTAATTTATGTAAATGATATGGCCCACAGGACCCTCCGTCTTTTATGGTATAGGGCTAACGTTCAGTCGGAGCCTCGTGGTGAGCACCAACGCCCATGAATACGTACCCACAGTGATTGAGCGAATGCAATGCTCTCCTTGCTTTTTCGAAATATGCTATATGAATCAATATACCAATTTTCAAAACTCTAGTCATTATATGTACGGTAGACACCATACGCTAAACACGTTCAGAAACTACTAAACAGATTTTCATCCCTTCATCCTTTCAACCCATAAAATGTTTTTTCTCTTTAATTTTATCCTCTTGACGTAACGCTCCCTAAGCCTGTTGCGTTTCTATACTCTGTAGGACAAGATCGCACCCGAAATAAACCGTCTCCTTAATTGAGTTACTCATTCTTTGCCTGCCCTTCCCTTTTGATTTGATTTAATGAAAAAGTGCCATAATGTTATGATTGTATCATCGTTATCAGCCCTTATAGATCCACTGGTGGATATAGGCATCTCTTAATGAACGCCAAGACGACCGATCTCCTGATAATATACAATATGACTTTATACAATAATAAAAACATCCGGTGAAAGTTGAATAAACTTGAAGTTATAAAACTACTTTACTTCACTAGACCGTCTCGTTATTTAAACATCCAAGTAGTGTTTTGTCCCTAAATCAAAACTAAACTCTTTTGATTTTGAACGAAATTCTTTTGCGAACTGGAAAAACAAATAACAAGAGGACCAATTTGTTTCATAAAACTTAGATATTAAGTACTTTCAATTTCTAAAGATGTTAAAATAATTCTATATCCGTTACCCACAGTCGTAGTTTTTTATATGCTCCGGTAGAAATTATGTTATGTATCTCATTGAAAAACTATTACTTCACTACAATGATTGGGAGACATTGGCGACAGTTAAAACCGTAATAAGAGCCCCGTTTTATTTCGAAAAGAATTAGGTTGACACAAGCTTAAATGTTTTAGGACTCTCAAAACCTACATGAATATGAAGGTTATGATACAAATTCAAATGTGGAACAAATTTAATTCTTTTAGCATCACAATATACAAGTACATGTCATCTCCAATCATCGCAAACCTTTCGATTACAAAGTTTCTCGATCGTATGTTTGTGTGTATGTGTACGTATGTATGTTTATTTTATATCCCCTTCTCTAGCCTGAACGGTTTGACGGTTTTTTACATTGAGGTGGAGTCAGATTCATCTTGATATCGCAATTAACGCATTAAAATATTTCTAGGCAGCCGAGACCCTTTGTTCATAAGTTCATATTACTGTTACTTCATATTTAATATATATATACTTGGCCTATTTCTGTAAATCTATTTTACTTTTGTTCTTCTTCAACATCATCACCAGCCGGGCGATGTCCACTGCTGGGACATAAGCCCCTCAGAGCGCCACAGGTTACGGTCACGAGTCACTTGCATCCACCAACTCCCCGCCACCTTAACCAAGTCGTCAGTCCACTGTCAGTGTCAGTCAGAAATACCAAGCATAGCTCTGTCCATCGCACGCTGAGTGACTCTGAGCCTGTTTAAGAGGACCACTTTTAGAGGCCAAGTCTCGGTTCCATATGTCATCACCAGCAACACACACTGGTCGAACATTTTTGACTTAATGCTCTATGGATTCGCTGGTCGAGCTCCTTCTTGAAGTTGGAGTGACCTAACTGGACCTTTTCTCCCAGGCACGCGTACTGATCAACAACTTCAAGAACAAGTTTCCCACGTAAACTTGTATAGATGTCATGTAAGCATTGGACATGACTTTCGTCTTATCCAAGTTCATTCTAAGACCTACCCACCAAGAAACTCTATCGAGGTCACCGAGCATCTTGCTCAAGTCTTCCAGCGTTTTTGCCATGACCACGATATCGTCGGCGAATCGAAGGTGATGATGTATCGCCATTGATATTGATGCCAAGCCTTTTCCATTTCAAGAGCTTGAAGACATCTTCCAGTGCAGCAGTAAACAGTTTCGGAGAGATTGTATCTCCTTGTGTCACACCTTCCTGCTTATGGATTGGCTTTGAGTTCTGATCCTGTAATTGGACCGACATTACGGCTTTCTTGTGAAAACACTTAAACACTCTGATATATCGAGTCGATGTGGCTCCGCTGCATTGACTGGGGGCACCGCCCATATCTCAACCGAATCGTAGGCTTTTTCGTAATCCACAAATGCTAGACATAAAGGCCGATTATACTTCTCCATTTTTTTGTCTAATCTGGCGCATCGTGTGGATCTGGTCTACGGTACTAAAACCTTTACGGAAACCGGCTTGTTTGGGAGGTTGGAAGTTTTCAAACCTCCAAGATTGACAGTTCGTGACAACCCTTGAAAACAACTTGTAAACGTGGCTCAGAATTGACATATGTCTGTAGTTCTTCAATAGGGTTTTACCTTTTTTAAAGTACTTCTGGTGAAGCGTCTGGTCCACGCTTCTGAATCAGCGCCTTCGAGAATGACGAAATTAAATAGCTTCTGGAGGACTTTAAGTATTGGCATGGCTCTCAGAAGCTCTGCTGTAGTTCCATCATCCCCTGGTGCCTTATTGTTCTTCAGTTGTTTAAGGGCCATTCGAATCTCGTGCAAGCTAACGTCCGGGATATCTGGTGGACGGGAGTTTGGCTCTGGGATCTTTAGCCAAGCAATCAGGTCGTGTTGAATGGTACGGCTGTTCATAGAACTTCTCCACTTCTGTCCGCAACGCTTTGGAGACTCGTACTTTTTCATGTCCATTGAAGACTGCAACCGCATTTCATCTCGTTCCTATGAGCTTGAGAGTAGGGTGTGAGAGTTTTCCAGGTATTTTCTTGCTCCGGGTCTTAAAGAACTTGAACCCGACCGCTTGGATGGCGTGTACAAACCTATTGTTTAAATCGTCCGTTGATTCGCATTCAGCCTGGCATTCAAAGTGATTTTGGAGTTCGAGCTGAAAGTTTTCGGGGTTTTGGCATTGGGATAGGATTCGGCGAAGTGTAGTATATTAACCGTAACCGTTCAAGCCTTGTATTGATATTTAATGTAAAGTAATAACTTAATAAGTAATAAATCCGGTGATCACTGCCCGTTTTTAACGTATTGATCACAGGGACACCTGGTTGACAAAATAAAGTCTATCTTGTTCCTCGTCATTCTTCTTCAAGAAAGAATTCATCATATAGAGTCCCTCTTTCTACAGAAGTTCAGCCAAGGAATTGGCCCGGCCCCTGGTATTACATACACAGGGAAAGGATATGCAAGGATATGGAGACCAGAGGACAAGGAAGAACATCTTTGCCGTATTACTTATCGGGTGATTAAAGTAAACAATTAACATCGTTATATTATTTTATCTCAAAGTATAATGCAACAACAAAGCCTTGTAAAGCTAATAACCACAGGATCTGGTACTATATTTCTTTAAAAGAAAGTAGTAGAGTGGGTAGACTTTAACAGCGTTTTATGTTCGCCCTTATTCTAGCGAGTTAGTGTTTAAAATATGCATGTTTAGTACGTTTTATAATTATTTGTGCATATTAAAGTTGTGACACATAATTTGTTTTCTTTTGATAATCATTCTATTTGTATATTTGATCAAAGAAGTATTTGCTTGGATTAATACGCAAACTGCCACTATCCAGAATCTATTGTCAGAGGGTAAATGATATGTCGGAGTCTCTAGATGAAGTAAGACAACAACATCTGCACCAGTGGTTATGCAACCCTTCCTCACCTCTCTAGAAATCCGCAATTAAATAACAAAAAACAAATTTAAGGCGAGCATACAATATATATTATACATACAATATATATCTACACTCATGGGGTTTTTTATTATTTTTATAGAATACACAAACGAGCGTCGCAGTCATTTGGTGACTACCGACACCCATTGACATGACATATGTGGATGCTTTGTAACTAGTTACATTAAATGCTAACGCACAACTACAGTTACCATTACTTACAAACTGCATGAACTGCGACAGCCTAGCTCTCATTTTGCAGAGGTATCACGTGAGCGAGTCTCCCCGGTCGTATTGGCCCAACTCTGTCACTGTATCTGTAGATCTGTATAATTAAATTGATAGTACATACCTATGTGCATAAGATTAATCACAAATATGACATAGCGCACATAATATATGTAATATAACAAAATGTATCTCTTCGTCTTTGTAATTAATTCATAGTTCAAGTCATACCTGTTCAACACGTACACAAAATAGCGTCGGACATAGTATAGCCCAATCCTATGTACACCGCGTCGAACCGGTCGAGGCGTTGAAACCTCACATATAGTGAGACAGTTATAATAGTTAACTGACAGAATGACTCACACGCCACTTACGAATAAGGACCCCGATTCATATCCGTAAGATAAGAGCGTGGATTATCTTATGATAAATATAAACGCTATATTTAGAGAGCTCTAATAATAAATTAAATCTGGATCACAGCTTTTGCTGATTTTGAGTGCGAATCATACACCGTCTGTCAGAGGAGTGAGTGAGGAGGCCGGCCGCCCCAGACAAGCCAAACTATAAACGAGCTCAAACATCCTTACCCACTTCACCGCATCATAAACGGCATCGTGTGCGCGCCGTTCCACGAGCGTGGGCAGAGCGACCGTCCCCCCCTTATCGGTCCCAAAAATAATCACTATAGTGTACGCCCACAAATAGCCATCTCCTCCCATCTAAGAAAAGAGTCTGTGTCCTATAGTCTCCCAAAACTAGAAGACACAATAGTATTCCCTAGACCGATGAACTGTAGTAGGTCCTTCCGATATTCTAAAAAAACATAGTATGGCCGCCATTTTCTGCAGCGTGCCATTTTATGTATCCAGTACAAGAAGTTAACTGAAGTGAAACAGACGACAACGCTGAAAAGATTACCCACTTCATGTCCAAGCCACCTCAAATCAGTTTTCTGGGTTCTGTATTATTTATGAACTGAATTGGTTCGCTGTATTTATGAACTGAATATTTACCTCCTTCGCCACCCCATTCTTCTTTCCTGAGGTCGTTTATCATATCCATGTAGCTGTAATCCATACAGGTCTCATTAGCTTTCTCCAGCATCAGCGAGTTGAAAGCGGCCAGTTTCTTGTACGCCAAGTCCTCGCCTGACGCCGTAAGCATATCGCACACCTGTAAAAGCACAAAGAGCTTACAGCACCCATATTGTAGGTACAATCAAAATCCTATCTCGCTTAATAGATTCAAATTTTCAGGGCATCTTTGCACAGCAGGTGCAAAATTACCCAACAATTGCTGGCCCCGGTCAAGTCCGCAGCATACTCGCAAACCGAAGGTTTCACTCGGGGAAAACGTGGAGGTACCACGCTGAGTTTTCGAATCGAAGGAAAGTTGTAAAAAAATATTTGAAAAAAACCGGAAGCGCGAGTCAGACTCTATGAAGGGTTTTGTAGCACCAAACCAAGAAAATCGTATGTCTTAAAGTACCAAATCTATTTTATTCATTCCCATTTCGATTGAACTTTTTATTGAATCCTATGATAAAAAAAAATACAATTTTCCCTTCCGTGTTTCAAAAGTCAGAAGGTCAAAGACAAGGATACTTTAACCACTTTAAAAGCAAATATCTCACAAAGTAGTAACATTAAAAAATCTTAGAAACCTCCACACCATTTTAAAGAGCTATTTAATCCAATTAGTTTACATTTTCTCGAAAAAATTAGTTAGTTACACATTGAGATGTGAGGCCTGGTCACTTAAAAAATATTTTTTTACATCTTCTTGTAGTGGTTTATAAAGTAGCCTACCTTCCAAATTTCAAACACAGTAAAACGTCTGTGACATGAGAAAATTATAAGGGTTTCATTTTTGTCTTTTGGCTAAGGAACCCTAAAAAGACCTTTCATCTCATTTAAATTAATTCATATATAGATATATGCACATAAAAGTCATTCACTTACAAAAATACCAAGATCACAGTCAGTTCAAAAACTGTCAGTATGAAAAATGTGCAGTCAAATTATACACCATAATTACACCTAAATTTTATGTGTGTAACTTTCATTTTGAAAATAAAATATAATGTATACATCGTGCATCTTGTGTTATTGTAAATCAATGGCTACAGTTAACTTATTTATTTATATCTCTCTTCATGTCCCAACCGCATCTTTACTTACTGTATTAATTGTTATGTTTTTGTATTTCGGATCTCCGCTCAGTCTGTTATCTTCATTATACTGAACCACGGCAGCAAAATCATCAGCTATTGAGCTGTAGAAATTCTTCATGTCATCATGGGTTGCTGAAGAGAATGGTGCACATACTCTGAAAAATATTTTTACTGTTATTTGCTATGAGTAAGAGGTAGTGCTGTGCTGAATTGCAGCGGAATTGGGCCTGTACATTGACATCTATACCGTCGCGCTACGTGAGGTTTGTGAGCAGCCGGTGACCCTCGAATAAGAGGAGGATGAAAGGCTGCGTTATGGCTCCAATTTCTTACTTGCCCCCTATGCTATAAAAAGAAGAAATGACATCAGAACACGTGTCAATTTTCATACACCAGTCAATACGACGGTGTTTTAGGTTTCAGTCAAATTATACACTGGTTGGTACTCGCCACTTCATCCACGTGGACAACATACAAAACCATATGCAAGAGTATTCTTTTCTACAGCCATGTATATGCTACATTACTGTAAAGCTTCATTGAAATCCGTGTTGAGTAATTAGTTTTTAAGTGAAAGAGTAACAGACATCTATCCATACTTACACACTTTAGTTTTTTAATAGATCGCGGTTTATTTAATTATTTAACTAAACTAACGTTTCAGAAGCTGTAGGGTGACTGTATTATATCTTGTAAGATGTAACAAGTACTGTTTGCGTTAATTGGAACAACTAAATAATTCTGAAACTTCGGGCTAGTTAGATAATTGAATAAACCGTGATAATGTCAATGAGAGTAGTTTTATTGTAATGAGTATTATTCGCATAAACTTAAGACATCAAAATCTTTCAGTTTGACCATGTAGTTTTATAAATGCGAAAGTATGTTAGTTATCCAGTCACGCCAAAATTACAGAAACTATTTTGAAAGTTCCAACTATTATACTTTGAAGCATTTTATAGCTTCTATACCATTATAACCACAAGCTGTTGATTTTTTGCACATAATTTTAACAGTAGTCCACGCGTACGGAGCCGGAATAATTAATATAATTTACCTGAATTCTTTTTCAACTACTGAAATATTTGTTTTCATCAAGCTTTCCAGTTGCTCATGGGCTTCCTTCACTACATTGATACACTCATCACTACCTGTCTTTTGATGGAGAGCATCAACAACTACTTGATAGTATTCTGGAATAATATTAAAGATAAAATAAGTTTAAAATACAAAATATTTTTGTTGCAGTTTATTACTCCACGAGAAACCAATAATATGGCCCGCAGTAAGAAAAAGATGAAGCAGGGAAGAGTGGGCAGTAACACTCAATGAGCTTTTGAAATTGATAGATCTGCGATTGCCGCATTAAAACAAAACAAGGCAGGCACAACCATCAAAGTACTACTTGCACATACAATTGCGTGAAGAGATACTACTAACTACTGAAACTGTAGTCTGTTGCGACACTTTACATTAATTTGATGGCCATTTATCTAAAGGTTCTTATATAGTATAGAGAGACAGAATCAAATCGATTTCATTGTGACCGCCAAATCCAAATGTTTTCCAAACATGGATGTGATCAATATCTGATACTGTAAAACCAACAGTAGCATTGATAGAGGTTCACTTATATCACCTCAAGCCAAAAATACACGATGATGGTCAAAAGATTAACATAAAAATCTAACATTTTTCTACCAGACGAAGCAACCATTTTAGTAAACTCTAAACTCAAGGAACAAAATTGAAACAAAAAACTTTAACATTCATGAACGTTTTGTTTAGTTGTTGCAAGTCACATAGTAGGCAAACACAAATGGAGCAAGTCGGTCACCCAAGAGAAGGAAAAAGTAAGAGAGGTAAGCCACAGATGGGGCAGGATTAGGGAGTTAGCAGGAACAACGTGGAGTATAGGAGCCGCTAACAGACGAATGGAAACGTTAACCAATGCCACATGGCAAACTAACATTTTGAAGAATTAGTCCCAATGAAGACTGTAATGTAATACTTACGACTACCCCCGCTCATGAACCTCCACATCATCGTCGGCCTAGGGAATATATGTTTTGACTACTTGTGGGAATATTTATGGACTATATATGGAGCTAATAAAATAAACAAAGCCTTCAACTCGAGTCGGTAATAAATGGCATAATAATATGCCATTATCTAAAAAATGTAAAATATTTCATTTTTATAGTTTCCAATAAATTCCCGCTCATAGGAACTAGGGCTGCCACAGTTCTTTATAAGCTTATCATAAAAAAATATATATAACGAGTTTCCGGTCTTGCACTGATACTTAAGTCTAACTTATAGACATTTTGTTATCTGCCTACCATGGAGGCAGGGGCGTGAATATGTGTGAGTATGAATGATTACAAAATAATATTTATAGATATTATTGATGGTGAGATTACCAAAAAGTACTGTAGTGAGCTGCTCATGACCATTGCACCAAAAGGTGATCAAAAAATTGGGTGTGTGTGAAGCTAACAGTGAAATCAAACACCATAATTATTAATCACTCACCCATAAAATCTACTTTAGCTCTCAGAGGCCCGCTAGAGGAGATAGAGGCGAATACTAAATGAGGGTACTTTAACCTCAACCAAGCAGCAAGAGACCCCGGATAAGAACCTCCAAATGCAAACCATTTAACTTCTTTATTAAATTTGTATTTCTCATTCATTGTCTCAATAAAGTAAGCCAAATCTGCTAGAGCCTGGTTTGATGAAAGGTATTGTAAATTTTTAATGCTTAAGTCCCTGTAAGGAAGATGATTTATAATATGAAAAATGGACTTATCACACACATCTCTTTGCCTGTTGTTCTCTAGTGGGGTAGGCACAGGGAATGGAGCGCCACATATCACACTCTTTACATACCTGACTTGCCTCCTCATCATGGCCTATCACCATATTTCGATTTTTTTTAACATGTAAAGGGGTGATGCATGCTGCATTATTTCTCAGTAGTCTTTTTTTGGTAATGCAGAGAAATAAATTTTATGGACCTGTGTCATAAGTGTAATGTCTCCTTTAGTTGGGACCACAACTGAAAATCTTCAGGGCACCTCAACGGCTAGTCAGTTCCCTAGTTGACCAATGTCATCTCCACAGTGGGCTTGTCATGTACCAAAGCACATCTCACCAATTTCCATTCCTTCATTCATTATCAGCCCTTATCAGTCCACTGCTGGACATAGGCCGCTCTCAATGAACGCCAAGACGACTGATCTTCTACTACTCGCAAAACTGGATACAGTTGAACCAACTTTGGAACAGTTCAATGAGGTCAGGTTTACGTCCTTGCCCCTTGCCCCTCACACAAAACTGCCTCCTGCTCCTGTTTTTTAGCTACCTCTCCATTAAAGGTTACAAGGAGCAACCAACACAGTTAACTTACAAAGCATCTAGATGCACCTTGGGCCCCACCAACACTAGGGTTCCAGTAAGGTGAAGTAATAACCTATATAAAGCAGTTCACGGATAGCGGTGGCTTGATATGAAGAACTGAAGACATCAGTGGCATAGTATTTTCATAGTTCAGCAATAGATGAAGACAGTTGATGATGATTTTAAGTAAATTGAATTTCAGTTCATAGTTATAAATATGAACTGAGATTCAATTCTTTTCCTACCAAATGAGTATAGCTCTATAGATATACATGTATAGATAACCCCAATGTAAGTACTTAATGGGTTATCACACATTATCTAACCTCTTTGATTAACTTAAGAATTTAGATGACTTCTATTCCATTTTGTATATTTTGTTCTCTGCAACACATGCCTATGTACGTGACAGTATAAAGAATTACATTCAACTAACATTGAATGAAAAATAATTCTAAAAAATGTCATAAATAGTTTAAAAAAGTCACAGTTTAGGCACACTGCAGCATATCAAAGAAAAGTAAAATCAAACTGCTGAGAGTAATACTACACTAGGGATCCCAAGCTACTATATTTTTAACTGCTCAAATCCTTTCAGATTAAATAGAAAATTGACACACTGTTAACTTACTTTGTGGGATGACTTTCTCCATAGAATCGATGCTCTAATTGGATACACAAGGCCTTAAATAATTGAGCATATTCAATCCAAGCTCCTTTGACCAGCCATTTAGCATCTGCAGGTCCTTCTCCACCAATCATCAAGAACACAGGACCAGGCTTATTAAAATCATAGAAGCTCTCATTAACAAAATACCTCTGAAAATATAAGTTGGTTTATGTTAGTGTATGTTTTTTTGTTTGAGGTGAAGTAACAGGTATCGCTTCAAAGTCTTCGAAGAAGTGAATGCCCCTCAGCACAAAGGCAAGCAGTACTTCTTTTTTGTGATATCATACACACTGAAGAGGAAAGTAACAGGAGGGTGTCAAACAGCCCATGGCAAAACTCACAGCGGGGCCTGCATAGTGCTATACAGACTAGTATTCCTAGTATATATCTAGACATATACTACAACAATGTATAACTAGTCTAGACTCTTGAGGTGAGTCTCATTAGAAACAACACACTTTGGTATTGTGGTGCCCCACTCTGGAGATCCCAGTACCAACATTTATTATGTTGTAGATATAGATATATATATACCATGAAGTCTTGATTGGTAATAGTCCAAAATAACCTGCCTCCTCTAGATATAGCTGATATCCTATAACAATTCCACATTCAAAAAAGTAATGGTCATCAGTAGTAAGGCTACCATATCTGTATTTCAAAAACTATGACTTTTAAGTTGAAGGTTCAATAATGTTCTGCATAGTATGAATTCTTTTTTAATAGAATAAAATTCAACTTCACACAACTTATAAAGATTTGGAAGGAATCGGAATTTTTAAAAAATGTGGTGTTCATATTTACATGAGCTGCTAATAGCAATTTAAAAATGCAAGTATCTAATTAAAAACTATTAAGGGTGTCTCAGAATTCTCAGATTACCAGCCACCATATTTATACACCAACTGGAAGTTGAGTGGGTGTTACTGACAGTGATAGCTGTGGATTTTTTACGTTTGGGGGGTCTCAGGGGTGGATCCTTTTGATGATTATCAACTCCCACAGACTGTACATAATGTTATGCAAACGTGATGCTCTCCTTCCCAAATTCCTTCTTATAGTCCACTAAAGATTCTACCGCTTGTGAGTTCAAGCCCCCTACGAAACGTGACAGCATAGGTATCATTTGAAGAGGGTATCACGTGAACGTGAGTTACTGCCCTGGGCATTCCCAATTCGACTGCAATGCAGCATGTTGCCACCACTTATAAATATATTGTAGACCTTACTTGTTTCCAAGTCCTTCGATCAGTGGGTGTGAAATGATCAAATTTTTGGGTAAACCATAGTGCCGGTGGCAAACTCTCGGTAAAGACACCGGCAGGCGCTCCCAAATTTCCTCCATTAGTACGGCCTAATTTAAAATGTCTTCCACTTTCCACAATTAACATTAGTTTAAATACCAGTAACACGAGCAATAAACAGCAATTCATTTTAAAATAAAAAAAAAATCGAGTAAGGTTTAGAACAGCCAAAAAACAAATTACAAAACGACGTTTTAGCCGCGATAGACGATGTTTAGTACGACCAGGTAGACTACTTCAAAATAATTACTCATTAATAGTTTTCCTGTAATATAAACAATAAAGTTGTAACTTGGTTTCTACCACAAACTATATAATAAACTGAAAGTTTTTGAAGTTTCCTATCGCTGAATTAAGCAGTCCGTACACGATCCACTTTGCTAGTCAAACTTTACGTGTCAGTGTTTGTCAATCCAATTGGTGGTTTACAGATGGTTTACAGCCACTGATCTAAAGTGTATAATAATATAATACATATTTGAAAACTATGAATATTTTGAAACTATGAACATTTTAAAATATTTTGAAAGTATGAACTGCCAGGATGTTAGCGGTCATGTACATAAGGCGTTATGCTGATGATTTTGCGAATCAACGCAACGCTGTTGTCCTTTCAAATTATTAATTTATTTTTATTGGGATTATTTAATTGGGATTAGTAGTCTATCATATTCATATCAATGATTGTAGCCTTGTTGGATGTTATTGTCAATCAAACTATCTGTGAATCAATCCGCTGATTGACGTAAGCTATAATATCGTCCGCCAAATTTGCAAGAGAAGGCTGGTGTGTGTCTCTCTTTAAAACAGACGCAATGGATATTTCTCCAGGCAAAGAATGTTGTAGTTCCCATTTTCATTATTTATTAACCAATACGGAAACTCACAGTCATAGGCATGCAGTTGACTTTTCTACAATATCTATGTTATCTCCATACGTTTACCTCCCAAATGTCGTAAACAGTTTTTTACGAGTGACTTTAGTCTGCCTGTATAATACGTTCAGGTTCCGCGGTGTTTGATAGTTCTTTTTGATGAATTGGGTTTATCGCTAGATTGATCAATCCTGTTTGTCAAGCTTAGTTGATGATTATGGCCTACTTTATATAGGTAGTGCGCGCAGAGAATTAATTTTACAACTAACATTTCCGTTTTTAATTATTTGTATTGTCTTATATGTAATGCTGTCGCCACATCCTAAATGTGCAAAGGCAGTGATAATAGAAATAATATAGATAGAGAAGGAAAGTCAACACAAAATGTTTCTGTCTAAGTCCAATCAGACGGCAAATATAATACTCTCTGTGTCTCTTTTTCGTTCACTTCGCTCATTGCACGCCTGTGTGCGCCAATCGTCTTTTTTATCTAGTCCAGATAAAAGACGATTTGCGCTGCCCCTCCCTCGAGGAAGGATCCCTCGGTTCGATAGTAATAATAACGGTTATATTAGCTATTACAAACACTCCCATTTCCGGACGCACCTCGCACATCTGTGGGAAAATGTGTCGGTTTGGTGACGACGACGAGGCTAGGTTTGGTAACCTAGTCTCGTCGTCACGACATAAATTCTGGTTTGGAGAAAGAAAAATAACTTTTGCGACGTCTTCCTCTTTTGGCTGAAAATTTATATTTCGTGGCACACTGTTAATCATTATTAAATCAAAAAGTATGTATAAATATTTAGTATAAGTTTAGATCTAACAATAAATTTAGGGGACCTATAACGACCTAACGTAGACTTGTCGAATGAGATTCGTTTTATTTCGCAAATTATTTGGTCTTGCCAACTTTGCGTAGGTATAACTACTCTCGTCATTATGTGCAGTTAATATTTGTTGATAATTTTAAGAGTAAAAATTACAAAAATGGAGCAACTTGGAAGATTTTTGGTTCAAATAATTCTATTTGGACCAAAAATCTTTAAGTAATTTTTTTTTTTTTTTCACATCAAAAATTGTTATCGTTTCTTGTCTCATCTAAAGTAACTAATAGAATGTACAGCATATTGCGAAATACGCAGTACATCAGTGTCAACTGTCAATCAAGACACAAAGTCTCGTGTCTATAGCCGCTTTGTATTTTGTGTTTTGTATATCGCGCTTATAAACAGAGCGAACGTATTGTGGAAATCGCTGTAATTTAATAGAATCCAAATTATATACTAATAGTCAAATTTGAAGTGGAAACATAGAGAAGATGAACATACATTTTCCTATAACTTATCCACGACTTATAGATCCTAGGTGCTTCAATGCTGACACTCCCTGTGATGAAGATACAGAATTAACAAAAATGGAAGAAGCGCATCATCAATATGTAATTTTTTGAATATCCTAACAAATAATTAAATTTAATAATATTTGGAATCAACTGGTAGGGACTCGCCCTGGCTTATTACGGGGCTTGGTATCTTTCAGCCGATCGATCATTTATCGCAGTGCGTGACCCTGCGTGAAACTATCGATTTGCGTAACTAATTCAAACATCATAAAAGTTTAAAATTGATTTTGTATAATTAAATATAAAACCTTGTGATCTACAAAATTTGCATTAAATTACTTCAAAAATTTTGACTTCATCTAAAGATGGGGGATCCTCCCCACTCTGACATCCCTCCTCTGCAAAAAAAGTGATCTGATTTCCTCCCATAACAATATTTATTTATTTAAATTGGGTGGGTTATGATAATGTTAGTAATATATTATATAATGATAACATTTGTTCACTATGTTAGATTACTCAACATAGAATGTGTTAATGTTCTAGGTAATAAGGATGTGATGTAGGACAAAGGATTTATAAAACATGTTAAATAATAATGCTGTGTAAACTCCATGTGACTCTTCTAGTTTTGATAATGAATTTCCTAAAGGATAGAAATCATTCTGCTTTGGTTAATTTAGTTTGTTTTTCATTAATAAGTACTAAAAGATGCTAAATTATTAGAAAATTATTTCTTTATCACTAATATGACTCAGTAAGAACTAATGACCAGCATACGAATCACAGTAGTGTTATAAAAACCGATTATTTGTAATTATGACTTACACCATAGTCCGTACGCAGTAGCATGGTGTAGGTGATAGTTGCCTGTACAACGATATTAAAATGTCTCACAGTATAAATCAAATTCTCTTTACCATTATAATGAAAATATGATGCAATAATGCAACATTTTAAGCAATGTTTACCCTATAAATAATGTAGGTCTATAAGATCACATAAAGGCTACACTATATATACTACTACTATACTACTTACAGTGCTTAATTCTTTGTTCAATTTCATTTTATTTGTAGCATGTAACATTCGGATTGGATTTAATATATTTTAGAATAGAATAGAAGACATTTATTGATGAATTTTTTTATAGAATATTTTTATGCCGACCGACACCATGAACATCCATATAATTACTATGCCAATACGTTGCTCTTCCCCCCCCCCCCACAATGGGCCACCGCCCGCTCACAAACCGCACGAAATGTGACACTAAATATGTCACTCTACAGTGGTATTATGTGAGGGAGAGGTACCTCCCTGGTTGTGCAGGCCCTATTCTGTTGCATAGGATGTATGGTCATGCACTATGAAAGGCACTACCTCTTTCTAAATGAATAATATGAATGTTATATATTAACAATATTATACCTACCCAAGAAGCTACTTAAACTATTAATTATACATAATACATATAACTTTTTGGCACATAATTTAAAAACATAAATAAGCGAATAAAATGTTATACCCCTTTATATTTAATAAAGGTTTTGTATTTAGAGTTCCAAAAAGTAATAAAACATATTTACTCCAATACAAAAGATAAATTCTGTAGTATTATTAATAATAACATTCAAACATTACTGTCACCCACGTCATGCTATAGCACATAGAGTAGTCTGAAATCCTAATTTAGATGACTTCTTGTAACACCATAAAATGTGCTGTTCAATCAGAGTCGTTTTATAGAGTTTACACAGTATATTTTATGTATATTTTTTTATTTAAAGATATATATTTATATTGTAAAATATGTAACAAAAACCCTGTTGTTCCTTTTAAACATGTATACATATAATTATTAGATATACCACTACTCTAAATAATTAATTTTAAAGTTCGATAAAATGACATATTCGCCGTTTCGCAGTAATAATTAAAAGGTGTTTACAATTACATAAATATCTTTTCAAATAGAACACAGCACCACAGCTGATTGTCACATGACATGTTCATGACCTCTTAGTACACTTGGTGGCATGAAAATTTCCAATGCATGATTGGTCCGCCAAACCTATCAGGCCTATGGGGCATTACAATACATTAATTGTAACAATATTGTAGTGGTTTATTGTTTGTTTTGTATTTTTAAGTCGAACTTTACTACTAAATTACATGAACTTTCAGAAATGAATATCGTTTCTGGTGATGCCTTTAGCAGGAACAATAGGGTTCTTGTTACATAATATATACTTATCAATATATGATAGTATAAAAAAGCTTAACTTCTATTGAACTTCTATTGAACCATGCATCATATTTTGAAACAGTTTCTACAATTATTTAGAACATTTATTCACAAAAGTTTATTGAAACAAAATGTAGAAAAACTATTTTTCAGGCTCATATATGACGATGCCTTGTATGAGATGCAGTAAAAATACCTACAATTACTAAGATGTGCAAGCCTATCAAAAATCAGCAACACACAATAATCATTTTTATCTTTAGGTTAAATACCTAAATTAAAACAATACTCATTCCCAAAACAAGTTTCTCCTATAATTATATTAATCCTTATCCAAATTAGTATATTTCAATGGGTTTAAGAAGACAATTAGGCCTGGCCGCTGTCCTATCGTCATAATGTATAATTGCAGACCCGGAATGGTATTCCAAACAGGGCATAGTCCGCCGGTTCAACTAGTTACATAAACTTCAATTACAAACATTCCTAAATTTGTTCCTGTAACTGTTGCTGGAAAGTGTATACCTGATTTCTTAACAATGCAGTAATTAATTCAAGCTGCGGGGGATCAGCCATTATGCAGTGGCTTGAAGATGACCAATGATAATGAAGTATCTATGATATTTTTAGTACACCCTGGGTAGCTAATATGTTTAATCATGATAACCCCATTTCAAATTTGAAGAGCAATAACAGATCATCAATCAAAATCCCCAAAGGTATTTTATAAAATATAGAATATTATGATATACCCAAATTCATGATTTTTAAATTAACATTCTTACGGATTAGGTATGGACTATATATTATGGAGATATTATTTTCCTTAGAAACAAAGCAGTACATCAGTTTAATATAAATTAGGCACATAAAACAAATTCAAAAATTTATTTGAACCCTGTTCTACAGTAATCTAATATCTCTTCTTCTTCTTCTTCTCTTTTGTTAGAAATGGCAATCGGCCGTCATAGGTTAACAGCCATTGCTGCCAATGTCCAAGTTGACAAGAGCACTGATTTTCAAGATTGATCGGTTTCAAATTTATGCCAAAGTGATGAGATTATAATATCTTGTTTGAATGTAGATAATCTAAAAAGGACAAACGAAAACGTTACAGGACATACAAAAACATACACAAAAAAATACTAAAAAAGAGACAATTTAATGTTGTTTGAGCGGATATAATGACATAGAAGGGATAAAAGCTTATAGTTATTAGAATACATATATAGCAAGGTTTTAGTGTTAATAGGCTTAGGAATGTTCCTAGGAAGGATGGTGTACAAAGAAACTGCGGATTGGGCAATTGAATAGGATATGGTCTGTTGAACCCTCCTCAAGTCCACAGTCACACAAAGGAGATTGTATAAATCCTAATCTGTTTAAATGTAGGGGAGTGCACAAGTGGCCTATACGCAACCTGCACATAACCGACGTTGTTTGTTTATCTGTGAGTCGGAAACGAGAAAACCAACGTTTAGAAGGAATATGAGGTTGGAACCCTGCTACTGTTAGACCAATTTGTTTGCCACTGCTTAACAAGATCTAGTTTTGGATAGCTCAAGAGATCGTGAAAATAACTTACACTATGATCTAGGCAGACATTTGATACGGCGTCTTTTGCAAATTGATCCACAATTTCATTGCCGAGAATACCATTATGACTAGGTAACCAAGCTAGTACAACCTCAGTGTTACTAGAAAAACATTTGTACAGAATTTCTTTTAATTCTAAAATAAGAGGAAATTTAGAATTGAAACAAACTGGTTTTTACCCGATGGCTTGGAGAGTACTCAATGAGTCAGTGAAAATTATAGTTTTATTTAGGTAATGACATTCTACAAATTTAACTGCCTCTAGAATAGCTATGGACTCACCAGTGAAAACAGATGATGACTTAGGACATTTAAAACTGAGGAGAGTATTATATATGGGGATCCAAACTACCGAACCCACGTGGCCTTCAAGTGAAAGTTTGGAGGCATCTGTGTATATAGGAAGCCAATTACTCCAATCCTTCTCTATAATACCATTAAAAATTGAATTGGAACCTGAATCAATTTTGGACACACCAAAATTTAATAGAATCCGAGGACGGTACAGGAAAACGTCATATGCCGTGTGAAAAATTGGAAAACGAGAACATGAGAAATAAGGGATCGGAAGATTAGTTAATTTTTGAAAACTCTTAATTACACAAGGGGTATTTAATTTATGCCAATATATGTCATTGACCATCAGATCAATCAAATTTTAAAGTTTTGGTAGAAGAGGGTGATCAGAACGAGCAGAAATTCTAGATATATATCTATCTGATAAAAATTGTCTGCGTAAAAACAATGGAGATTCGAGGGCTTCTACCTGGAGAGCATGCGTAGGGGCAGATTTCATGGGTCCCAGTATTATGCGTAAGCATTGATATTGAGTTTTATCTAATTTTCCTAGAGAAACCTTGCTACATGGTTCCAAGAGAAAACAACCATAATCAATTACGCCTCGGACAATGGCATTGTAAAGTAATTTTTGAGATAATGGATGTGCCCCCCACCAAACACCCGAAAGGCATCTAAGAATGTTAATATTGGATTGGCACTTTTGGACAATTGATTGATGTGCGGAGTGCCAGACAATTTTAGAGTCAAAAAAAAAATTCCTAAGAATTTCACCTTATTTCTGATTGAAATTGGATGGTCCTGGTACACTATGTCAATATGAGGGATAATTCTTCTTCTCGTAAATATTACTACCGAGCTTTTAGTAGGAGAAAGCGACATACCATGAGATGTAAGCCACTGTTCTAGGTAAAATAGAGTTGATTTATGTTATTTTGAAGAATGCCAATGTTTGAAGATGATGAATATATGACGACGTCATCGGCCTACTGTAGAATGTTGCAAAAGGGAGTAACTGACAGCTCAAGATCCGAAGTCTAAATGTTATATAATAGGGGGCTGAGGACTGAGCCTTGAGGAAGACCTTTCCATACGCGTCTCAAAGACGAAAGACCTCCATAACGGATCTCTATTGTTCTGTCCATGAGTGAGCTGCAGATGAAATTACACAGTTTCTCTGGGATGTTCACCTTAAACAATTCGTTTCTGAGCAAAGGAAGAACCACGTTATCATATGCAGCTTCTATATCTAAGAACACACCAATGAGGAATTCATTCTTAGAAAATGCTATGCGGATGTCAGTGGAAAGGATGGCTAAGCTATCATTAGTACTCAAACCTTTTCTGAACCCAAATTGGGATTTAGCCAGCAAGTTTCCACGAACCATTCAAGGCGGGCTTTAATAATGTGTTCCATAATTTTAAATAGGCAAGAGGAAAGGGCAATGGGACGGTCAGAAGAATCCAAATTTGGATCTTTACCAGACTTAAGTATAGGAAGTACTAACTGGTTTCTCCATGAAGGAGGAACATGACCCAATTGAAAAAAAATATTAGGAAGATTTAGAAAGAATGATTTTGATTCAGAGCCAGATTTTGTGATACAGACATAAGGGATGCCATCTAGACCAGGAGAAGTATTTCTAAGGATATCCAAAGAGGAAAGAAGTTCTGACATTGAAAATGGATCTTCAAATCTGTTACATGCAGTACGTCGGGACAGTGGATGGATTGATAGAGAATCCTGATGGGGGACACTTGGTGGAGCTAATTTATCTACGAAGCCTTCATACCAAAGATTTGGGGCATTGCTTGGTAAATCTCTTACTAAGAAGGCACGGCGAAAACGTTTAATTTGTCTCCATAATAAAACTGCAGGGGTATGTGGGCTGATAGAGTTACAGAAGGATAACCAACCCAATCTCTTCTTTTTTAAAAAAGACGCTTTGCCAAGGCTGACATTCTTTTAAACACAAGGAAATTATCCATTGTCATGAATAAACAATATGTTTCCTCAGCTTTTTTCCTTTGGTGAACCATGGCACTACATTCCGCATCCCACCAAGGTGGAGAAGGTTTAAACGGGGAATGTTTTTTGAGTGGGATGTTTTTATCTGTTGAAGATGACAGACATGGAATGAAATTATTACCGATATTAATGATAGGCAAAGAACTCACACTAGAATCACAATCAGTTCCAAAGAGATCGCATTTTGCTTTTGAGAGTTGATATTTTAAAAGAGGAGTTTTATAGAAAGTATTGAAAGAAATGCAAGGATTGGTAATAAGGATAGGAAGGCGATCACTACCACTCGAATAGTGTAAAACTCTCCAATCTAAAAGTGAGCTAAGATTTGGGGAGCAGAAGGATAAGTCTACTGCAGGTTCTGATCAGGGCGGGTCCTACGAGTAGGACTACCATCATTTAATAAACATATATTTAGCCTGTCAATAATATCCATCAAATCACAACCAAAGGAGTCATAATGTACACTACCCCCACACAAGGTGGTGGCAGTTAAAATCCCCTAAAATTAGGAACTTACCAGATAGGGAAGAAAAAATAGGAACTAAATCATTAGATTGGACTACAGAGGATTAGGAATATATATCAGGAGTACAGAGACATCCTGAATTAAAGCAGCGACAGCATTAATACCAGAAGGGATTTGTGGAAGAGACAAACGTGAAAAAGGAAGGCCTGATCTTATGATCAGAGCCACGCCTGCATAACCATCAGCTCTGTCATCTCGGAGACATGAAAAGCCCCTTATCCGAAACTGGGATTTGGGAAGCAGCCATGTCTCCGAAACAGCAAATACAAGTGCTTTGCAATACGAATACTTTGTGAATTCCATTGAATTAGTGGGAACTTGGATGACTGACATGAGGTGGCTAACTTTATTGGCAACGTGGTCGGGTAAAGGGAAATCATTCATTTTTGAAAGCATATTAATAAGTAAATCAATAAGGTTAAGCATAAGGTTGTCCCCAGACTCCTTTGTCCTATGAAGGGCAGTCCCATTGACAGAAGATGTCGAATCTCGTTGAGCTATGATGGTCTCATGAGCTCTACGGTCGTATCCACGAGAGGAAGCTGCTTTTCGAGGTTTAGGAGAAGAAATTATTGTACGGCGGTAAGATTGGGAATGTTGGGAAGGTTCTAAGTGATCTAAGGTCAAGGGTACTTGGGATCTGGGAGGGTGAGAGAAAATAGTACGAGCAACATCAGAATATGCTCGGTTTATTGCAGGGAAACGTGATGCAGCTTCTATATATGAAATATTTTTTGGGCAATGGTGGATTTGATAGATTTCTGTCTGTTATGTTCAGGACAACACTTATCTATGGAGAAGTGTGATCCTTCACAGTTTGAACACTTGGCTTCAAGTGAAGTGACATTACATGATCTACCTGTGTGTTTTTTGGCACATTTGAGGCACTTTGGCTTTGATCGGCATTTGTCAGCTACATGACCAAAACGACAGCAGCTAAGACACTGAGTTGTGGATAATTGGTACAGTTCTACTGGTAAGGCAGCGTATAGACAGAAAACTCTGGATGGAAGAACCTGACCATTAAATGTCAACACAACTGAGCCAGTTGGGAACGAAACAGTATTAACATCAATTGTGAACTTTCGGTTAAGACGTCTAGCCTTTAGAATATATCCGCAACCATCTGGGACATTAGTATTACTAATAAATTCGTCCATGGACATCTCTGTGGGAACATTTCGAACGACACCCATACGAGTGACATTGTAAGTGGGAACAGTGGCCGTGAACTTGTTTGATAGTAAAACAGGATTAGAGAGAAACTCGTTGGCAGCTTTTGGTGACGAAAATTCTACACTAATCCTATTTCTACCAACCTTATCTATTCCGTCCTTTTTAATACACTGAACTCGAGAGTTGGTCATAATTTGACCGAATTTAATAGGGTTTAGGTTAATAGGGTTAGGAGAAGGATGGTCTTCTGAGTGGGAAACATGCACAATAAACGGTCCTATATCTGCTTCTGTATACTTCTTGGACTCTAATAAACTTGGGTGTTTGTATACCTGTTGTACAGATGCAGATGGGGGAACAATCCTTTTAGACAGAGGAGCCTGAACCTCATCAATGGCATGTGACCGTTTGGTACTTTGGGATGTATGTTCCATAACCTCCCCCGGCAACAGCCCAAGTGACCAGTCCCCGGAGGAGGCCACAGAGGCAGGATCAGGCGGCTTGAGAGGAATCGACATGTTCGTCCTCAGTAATCTTTAGAAGGATAATATTAAATATACTTACCTTTCACACACAGATACACAAAAAGCAACACAAAAAGCTACACAAAACACTCAAACAAAACAAATGTAAACACAAAGAATCGACAAATTTCGAAAATCAATCACAAACACGTGCTATCATCAATTTTTCCGTGACAGACCCCCATCTAATATCTCTCTAAATATTTAAACATATGTCAAATGACTTGACATTCCTCGACCAAATTGTACTTAACAAAACTATATTCACCACAATGATGATCATGCACATTTCTCCTAGGAGGCTACACTATAGCTTTTCTGCCAATGTCATGGTTTGAAAATAATGTATACCCTATTCTATGAGACAGTTAAGGTGTAAGCCAATGTTAGCTAACTAAAGTTAGCCTTATTTCTTTAAATTGTTTATGTAGCTAATTCATATATTTTTTAAATAGAATAGGGGGGCAAACGAGAAAATCTGAACCTTTTTACGACTACCATATAATTACTATGCCGATGCGTTGCCCTCCTTGGGCCAAATGGGCCACACAGACACACATATACTTCCTTCACAACATTTTTGCAATAGTTGATACAATATATTGGGCATTAATAACTTGCATATTGCTTATAGATGCATATTTGTTAATAATTACGAGACATTTCATTGCTTTTGCCCTACCTACCCTTTGTAATAACATTACATAGTGAAATTTCAGTTTGTGCTTCAAAAATCGTGCTATTTTAATTAACAGATTCGGTCATTTGTCGTTAGATAGATTTTTGTTAGGTATAGTGAAATTATCGTAATTTTTAGAGTTATTGATGTAGTGAAAATTCGCATCGAATATGATTTTCTACGCGAATATAAGAGGGTGGATCTAAAAGTTCTAAGCCCGACCAAGAAAATGAAAGAAAAGTGGATCTAAATTTATTTTTATTTTTCGATATAGTCTCCATCTAGTTCAACACATTTCTTCCACCAGACCTGCAACTTGTTTATCCCCTCGAAAAAAAAAAGATTCCGGTTTACTGCGACTATTTTACAACTCATCTTTGGTCGAAAACTTCGAGCCACCCAAATGTTTTTTTAAATTTGAAAATAAATGATAATCCGAGGGGTTAAATCCGGCGAATAAGGTGGGTGGGGCAGCAATTCGTAGCCACAATCATGGATTACAGACATTGTTTCAACCGAAGTGTGAACACGTGCATTGTCTTGATGAAACAAAACTTTCTTACGCAACATTCCCGGCCTTTTTTCTTTTATTTCTTCCTGGAGTCTTCGTAAAAGGTTACAATAATAACTAGAATTTATAGTTTGACCTTCCGGTAAATAATGAACGAAAATAATGCCTTTCGCATCCCAAAAAACAGAAGCCATGACTTTGTTAGTTGACAAAACGACCTTAGCCTTTTTCGGTGTAGGAGAGTGATCTTTTCCACTGTTTGGATTGTTGCTTTGATTCAAGAGTATGGTGGTGAACCCAGCTTTCATCCATGGTAACAAATCTAGACAAAAAGTCCTCGGGATCAGTCTCATAAAGTTCCAAACAGTCTCGCGAAATTGTGTATCGAACTCGTTTTTGTTCAGCTGAAAGCTACCTCGGGACCCAGCGAGCAGAAACCTTATGGAACCCCAACTCTTCCGTTATTATGTGTTGCACCCGGCCATAACTAATGTTTGTTAGCTCAGCTATCTTACCAATGGTCAAACGTCGGTCACCCAGTACGAGATCACAAATTTTATCCATGTTTTCTTTCGTGGTAGAGGATGTAGGCCTTCCACTCATACGATCATCTTTAATGCTCTCACGACCGCGCTTAAACTCAGCTACCCACTTCTTGGCACTGGAATACGATGGAGCAGGCTCCCCCAAAGTGCTCACCATATCTTGATGGATGTCACACAAGCCCTTCCGGTGCTTACCACTGAACTAGCTAATGTGGTATGATAGGTCCACAGAGATTATTATTATTACGTATGTGAATAAATTATCATCATCAGCCTGTCTTCGTCTAATATTGGACATATAAATTAACTTGGTCTTCCAGAAGTACCTGTAATGCAAGATCTTACGGTAGTTAGCACAGGGCTAGGCAAAAGTGGTGTAAGAAGTCCACAGATATTATATTATCTTGTTGTTAGTTCAACCTTTTTACTCCGGAAACGTTGAGTTGAAAAACTCAACACTTGCAGGATAAAACTACTCGCTGTACCCATCGACAACTAGGAACTGAAGGCGACGGTAGAAGCGGATCCGATATCATCAATGGCTGAGCTTGCCGCGGCCTGTACGGAGGCTTGGGACACCATTTCAAAGATGCAAGAGTTACAGCAGAAAGCTCTTCCGAACCCACCGTACTCACCGGACCGTGCCTCCACAAATTCTACATGTTTCACAATTTCGGAAAACATTCAACTACCAAGAGGCGGTACAAAATGAATTTGCTGACTTCATCGGCTCCAGTCCGGCAAACATTTGTGTAAAAATTGGAGAGGGGTGGTTTAGCTGTCATCACAACGCAAATGGATAAAATATATAGACAATAAAATAAAGAAATTGCCAACGTTTTAACATTATAAAATTTTCACATTCATAAATCTCCAACTTCCTAAATATATACGTGCCATGGTTTTAGACTTTAGTTACTCTCACGTCGATTTTTTGTGTTACATTATTAGTATCGACTGCATTCTGTATTTATAAGATTGCGGTAATACATATAATGTTTAAAAAATATACAATTTCAAACCTACCTCCCTTTTTGTTATATATTTTTTTCTAATTTAACACACCTAGGATTAAAGTTATCTACCAACTTATTTAGAAAATTTAATTTGTTTTAATAATTCAATGTTCTTTCGGCAGCTGAACTCTATTGGTAAGAAGTATATGGCAGTTCCACTTGGAAAAACTAACCTCAAGCCCATGGAAGAGGATATAGATAATAGTGAAGGTGATACATTTTATAAATTACTAGCTGCAAAATATAAAAATTAAAGGTACAGGCCGTGATGTATAATCTTTTGGAGGATGCCCACCACAAAGGGGCACCAGAGTATTGTCCCGCACTATACCGCCAGAGATAGCGATGCAGTCGCGTTTCCTGTGATTGTTGAGGTTGTGTAAACCGAATCGTAAGACCTGCGGTTGTGCTAATTTTTATGGACAGCAATTGTATTAAAAAGGCTTCCGCTTTTTATTTGTCTCCTCCCTATGCTTTTAAATATACAAATCTTAAGTTGTTTCAAAAGTATTTTAATTACTTCCAATTAGTAATTGTATTGAATTTAGGTAATGATGAAGGGAGTATTTTTCTTAAAAGATAAAATTTTGCATGCCGATTATTGTGGTAATATTGTAGGTAAGCAATAAAAAAGGTCTGCAGCATTTCATTGGAGAACTAGTCAACTGATTCATTTAAATGGTCGATACATGATTCCGCGTGCTTTTTGTGTTACATGTTTTCAGGGCGTCAGCGGGCAAATAGTCCATCGAGATATAACCATCTGACTTTTTATTTATTAACAGTAACAGTGTAAATTTTTGCCAGCAATAAATATTCAGCGAAGTAGTATCTAGTGGAATGGCAGTGTACCAGTGTACTTGCCGTGAACCAGTTCTGAGTATTTTCATGCCCCTTTTCGAGAATCTGATCTGAAATTATCATCATCTTGTCATGTTTGTATCTTTAGATTCCTAGGTGTGCGTTTTTGGGGGTTAAAGCGTGCTAATGAAAATGCGGTTTCGATTTCATTGGCTCAAAAATGCCCAAGGAAGACCAGTTACAATGGCGTAAAAAAACAATAAATTGATTAGAATTAATTTAGCCGAATATTCATTGCTGGTGTATATCTGACAAATTTCGAGATCGGAGTTCGTTCGTATAACTTGCTGGCTTATATTCCACCACATGACGATGTTTGGCGAACAATAATTTGGCCCATTAACAATCGAGAGGAAATTAATATTTTTTCTCGGATGGGGACCATATAGAGATGTATAACATAGAGAAGGGATGCCATAGGCAGTTATATTACAGCGAGTGGCCGTCTTGATTAATAGAGAAGATGTGAAGCCCTTTTATTTATTCTTTTTTTACGCTCCCCGGCCCCTGGTGTGTGTAGTAGTGTGTGGGCTTCACGGCAAATTATAGTGCCTCACTAATATCACGGTGTCGATGTAATATCACGGTCACGAGTGTCATCAGTACCGCTATTGGTGAGGTGCCCCAGAACTACAAATCATCAGGGCTCCTCGACCTCTAGTCTCTTAAGGGTCCGACGCCACCTTCACGGATGGGGATGCGCCTCACCACAACCTCGTCATTTTTGCAATCTTATGCAAAATACGAGGAGTATTTTTTCTCTCTTGTCATCTCTTATAAGAGCGCCTCCTTCTCCTGCTCTCTAGTCCACTCTTATATGAGTCCCAACAAAGAGAAGCTCCTTCGGTCCAATTGTTTTTTGTTTTCGGGGTTTACCACGGGAAACGAAGGCCCACCACCACGACAACGCATGAACCGTGGTGAGGAAGACGTGAAACCCTATACTACCTTTATCTATCTCATATCGCATGCGCAGAGAGAAATGAGTGAAAAATGGGATTCAGAGTAACAAAAACTACATTTGCTGTCTGTTTAGACGGCTTTTTTTAGGTCGGTTTCGCTTCTCTATCTATATTTTCTATATGTGCTCAACCCACCATCAAAGTGCCAGAAAATGATGATAACTCTTCGTGACAGCTCTCTTAAGGATCGCGAGACATCGTATGAGAGGAACTTGCTCATGGAGATCTGTCTCTGGCTCCTCATCCTCTTCAAGATCACTTTAATCCTAATTACTGATTTTGTGTAATTTTATTACCATACCTGACCCTGAGAGGGAACCTAGCGGCCTGGTTTTATCAAGCGTCTAAAGAACCATACCATAATAGATTTACAGTACATAATTAATCTCATGACAGCGCTACGATTTTGAAACATATTTTTACGATATTCCATCCTCCATATTGTTGCATGTCGCATGTAACCGTGGGTGCTTTCATCGCATATTGCATGCCGACGCAGGATCGATGTTGATTCGTAGTCACCATTTTCTTAGAGCGCTGCAATATTTGTTCGCTATTATTGGTGATTTCGCTCTCTTGAGAGTGACTCCATAATGATGAAAGTGTAACACGATGTTCTTGAAGCTGAGATATAAAATAATATGCTATATTATATGTTTCTAAGACTGCCCTTCTTTGGTGAATCAATTTTTAAAATATTATTTTCAAAATCGTACGGCTTTCTTAGAATCCTTATAGAATGTAATCTTCAAAATTACTGTTAATGAAAATTACTTAACTAGCAATAAGCTGGACTATTCAGGAGGACATCATTGGCTATATTGTATCATGACTGAATCAATTTTATTTTTGATGATTAACATGTCCACGCGTCTACTATCGAGGTTATATTACCTGATTTTATCACATGTAAAAAAAATCTACACAGTACTTAAATAGGTACATACGTCATATATGTATTCTGAAAAGTGTCCATTTAAACTGATTAAAATAATTAAAATTACTACCCCTTGCTTAGCCCCAGCAGAGAACTCCAGAATTAGTTCAGAGCATATATCTCAAGTGTATTTTATACTAGTAGATGTTTGTTTGAAGACTAGTCCGACCCGGCTCCGTGTGGAATTTTCACGAAATATACCAAAAATTTATTGAATTACAAAAATAAAAGTATGTATTTTAATTTCGGTCTCGTAGACATTACTCATGAGTTTATGTCAACTAATTCAATTTATGGCAGAACAACGTCTGTCGGGACAGTTCGCTGTCAATTATTTCTGCAGCTATAAGGAGTAAAATAACGAAGTTTTCCTAAAGATCAAAACATTTTAGGAAATTGTATATAACGTAGGATTATATTGTTAAATAATTTTAAAAATTGGTTCATTCGTTTCGGAGTCTATTCAATGCAAACAAACAGACAATTAAATGTTTCCTCTTTATAATATTATTATACACATATTCAGTATATTATTATTCTTCTTGCTCTTCCTATCCTCATTCCGTCAGTATATCGATTTATCATTTCCTTCAGTAATTCGTGCTTCCGGTTTTATTCTAGCAACAAAAAGAGCCTACTTACATCATCATGATCAATTCTGATTCTATAGTGTGATTTATCATAATCATAGTTGATGCAATATAATGTTACTCCTTGATGGAAATTCATGTTATACATTATTTATACAACTCATCACAACCAGTTCAGACCTTACAACAAGTAAAAGGTACTATACAAATAACTATACTATGTTTATTGGCCCATGCCAGTATACTTAAGTGAAGGTACTTTTAACGCTCATTGCGCCTATTTTGCTTGTGGTGAGGACGTATTACCAGTTCAGCTCTCATAAGAAAGTCAGCAGGTTGAGTTACACGTAACACACGTCGTGACGACTTCTGGGCCCCCAAGCCTTGATAGGCCTAGAGAGTACAGAAATGGTCCCGGCTCTAGCTGAGACTAGAGCATCCGTGTAAAAAATAGATGCTTATTACAGTCACCATACCCTTTTAGTGAATTTCATGTTCACTTCATATTAATGTTAGACCATATCTCGGCGTATAGAGCTCCTTCCATAACTCCCGATGATCCTCAAACGAAGAAACCGGAAGTTCCACGAATTTTACTGTTTCGGAACCGGCACAACTGAAGTTAGCACATGCTTCCTAGTAGCAAGCATGTGCTAAGGATCACCGGTGTAGGTAGGTAGGGCCGCTACAGGCGCTGTGCAACGTAGACTGCTACAAAGACTCGTTACATGGGGTAATTATTTTTAAGTAATTCCCTTACCCTAATTTTTTAAGACCACGTGACACTATACATATTTATTACACCTAAATCGTGGGAAAGGATTCGATCGGCATTTTCGGTTTTGCTTTAGGAGCGGATGGAGTTACCAGCTCATATACAGAGACGGAGCAAGTTATTCGCCCTGGCGAATATACGCTTGTCGGAGTGGGCTGGGCTAGCCCACTATCCTCGTCTATCGACTCACCAAACCCAACAATGGGTAAGTTAGTGCCCCACTTCCGTTTGATGTTGTGTGATTTTGAAAATATGACTTGGTGTGCATACAGGCCAATAACATCTGACCCGTGAAGCCGGCAGGGTTCCGAAGTTTGGACTGGAATGGAATTTGAAAAACCAGTATTTGTTTAATATATTTATATTTTAAGACCAGGTAATTTTCGAATGAAGGTCGAAAATAAAAGCAACTGAATTCTGACGATAGAGTCTAGGTATGAAATTTATCAACCTATCAACTAAAAGATTAATTGATCTTACAAACCGAGGAAAAGGTTAAACGTAAATTAAACGTTGAGGCGTGAATGTTTAAATAATACAATATCTTGACATAATACCACGGTCGGTATAGTTCGATTATATAACAAAAACCCTGTTGTTCTTGCCAAGGGCACAATCAGAAACGATATTCAATTCTGAAAATGCATGTCATTTAGTAGTAGTGTTCAACTTAAAAATACAAAATAAACATTAAATCACTACAATATTATTATAATTCGTAAACTTAAATGTCACGTAGGTCAGATAGGTTGGATAGACCAATCGCCGCATTAAAAATGTTCATGACCCCGAGCGTACGACTGATTGATCTCTAGGTCATGAACTCCTCACGCGACAATCGGCTGTAGCGTCGTAGACGATTGTCGATTGTCGCGTGATTTAATTAATTAATTAATCACGATTCAAATGAACAGAAAGTTTCGTACTTGTAAACATTTAATAAATATTTACATATTTTATCATCCTATTTGCTAATTGGCCAATATTTTATTTTATCGAACTATTATTTACTGTAACAGTAAACCATAAGTATATGTATACATTTCTGGTAGTTGGTATTATTTGACATTTGTCACCCCAATCAAATTCATTCCAAGTTTCACAAAAAAATATATGCTAGTCTATATTTTATTTTCTTTCGACTTTTCAATAATTGAGTCTATAATGTGTTTGTTATGTTATAAAATCGATGCAAGTCTGTGTGATAAAATATTATTAAAGAATACTTCTACATTCTACTTGCTAATAAATATATAAAATAGGGAAAAATTGAGAAAAGTAATCATGGCAGCACAGTATCGTTTAGCCAATCCAATAATCATAGGAAAAATAACGTCAATAACGTCGTCTAAACATATTTGCTTGGAGTGTTACATATTGAAAAAATAAGACCAGCCAATTGCGAATGTTCACATGAGGATTCTACATAGATGTAATCGACTCCCAAAAAAGGGAGAGGCAAAACTTCGATTTGCGGACTGAAATGAACCACACTTATAAAATACAAAAAGGTGCCGAGGTGTAAGATTTGTCTATTAGCAAGACTGTTACTCATGTACAGTGTTAGCTGCAGTTAAAATTTTCACAGTTGTTATATTGCTGTTGCCGCTAATACAACAATTACAAGGAATGGGTAAATTCTAACATTGAAACAACTATAACAAATCTAAATATGTAGTTGTTTCATACTAAATGTGAGCAGGCGCCCGCAAATATAAGTTTGTAAACATAAGTTCGCTCGCACGCCTTTGCAATTTCGTGACGCTCCCGGAACCGCCTCATTCAGTCCGGAGCTTGACGTTTCTTTATGGGTATTTCCTACAGATAACCGTACCGTTAGTCTGGGGGTATTAACAGTCCTAGTTGGAGTTCTTCTGGTAAATGATAATAAATAATAATTCTAAAAATAAGACAATGCCCAGAACACATGAAAGACAAAACATTATAAATGTATTTGTGCGCTAGTGCGGAGAAGCGTTACTAAAGGGCGTCATTTACGCATTTCGTTCAATGTGTGTGCGAACATTTATTTAAAGATTGACTGGATATCGATCCCTGTGTTACACAGTTTTTAGCAGATCACGGCATCTTCAAAGTTAATAATTAAGTCATTTTTGTATTAAATGATAGTACCATGGTCTCTGTTGCTATGCGACCGAAGAAATTAATACGAATAAGTTGCGCATCGATCACATATGGGCTGGTCACACACTCAGAAGAAAAGATGGCAAATGGGCCAGTAAGGTTCTGAAGTGGAGGTCGCGTTTAGGAGAACAAGTGTTGGTCGATCTTTCACCAGGTGGTAAGACGATCTCCGTTCAGTAGCCGATCAGGGATGGATGCGAGTAGCAGGAGATCGGTCGTCTTGGCGTTCATTGAGGGAGACCTATGTCCAGCAGTGGACCGATAAAGATAAAAATAATAAAGACCGATATGGACTCATAATGATGATGAAATGAGTTGCACATTACATTTTTAGAGAGTTTTCTTTGAAAAAGTGAGCGAACCATAATGCTTCACGTTAGTGTTACCGCGGTAATTTTTCACGTGGACCTAGAAGCGGACCGTGTTTTATCTACTCCTTCTATTAAATAAACTTCTTACGAGTGTCCCTCTATTGTTCAAGCTTATTCATCAGTCTCCCTGCTAAGATTTTATCGAAAAGTCATAACTTATGTATTATAAGAGGAAGCAGGGGTCTTGGAATGGGGAGTAAAGACTGAAATTTATTATTGTGATGTCTATCTCGTAGTACAGTTTACCATATGAGATTTGGCGCGCTCCCTTATTCAAGGCCCTGACAAGGTTTCTATTGACCTTGTTACCACAAGGATACCACACGAGAATAAGGAATTTATCGGCATTTTCGGTTTTCGTATAGAAACAAGTGAAGAAACAGTTACCAGCTCAACGACTAAGTCGGAGCTGTTTATTGAAAAAGACCAATATGCGGCTGTCGAAACAAACTGGATGCCCACATCGTCGGTCCTATCATCCTTGTTCATCGGCCTAGACCCCAATTCCGGTAAGTTAGTGTCATAATCCCCTTGATGTCACGGAACTTCTTGTTTCTGAACTACGCCTCGGACACAATTCACGTCAAAAAATCCAGACGTGATTCACAGACACAGATAGACACCACGGCCCACGGAGTTCCATACTATACCTTATCTCATTTGAAGAACACAATTGTATATATAATAAAAAATTTATGACTTGATAGCTAATCAATAATAATACAGAAGGAAATTCGCTCTTGAATCGACAATACGTTCTAGGGTCAATTCATACTAGCGCAGAGTCGAAGCGCATCGAAGCGTCAAATCCTCAAAATCAAAGCGAAGTCGCACGAATGCGCGCGTATTCGCGAGAATGCGCGCTTTTTCGTGGCATTAGTGATGGACACCAGTTGCCAGTTGAATCTCGTTGTTGAAACTCGTATTTTTGGACCAAATAAATTAATTTCTCGTCGTTTTCCATTGTGATTCACTTCGACACAAGACAGTTTCCGTCCGATTCCGATTGCCGACTGACCAGACGGCGCGTAGTTCGCTTAATAGCCGCTTGGCTTCGCGCGAATGCGCTCGCACCAATTAGACTTACTCGCGCGCAGGCGCGCGAATTCCCTCAAATGCGCGTGAATTCGCGCGTCTTTTTTTTCCTTGGAAGAAATATGTGCATTACATTGTGGAAATAAGGGTGAATTTGCTATATTAAGTTTCGGATTGACGCTTCGATGCGCTTCGACTTTGCGCTAATATGAATTGACCCCTACACTCGTCTTAATTTCATATTGAAATAGAAAATCTCTTGTAATTACAACGCAGACAATATACCAAATATTATTAAAATACACCTCGCAGTCGAGTAACTAACGTATGTACATGGTAAGAAACCCTATTCATGACCAATTGACACAACAAAACAAATTCACTTTTCGTTTTTATACACAGCTTTTGTGTATTTAGTAATATATTGATGTCGACGTGGGTTATGTCGTTTAGGACCCTAAAAAGAATATACAACCTAAAGTTGATAACAACGTATACAACTTAATGTGTAATGAGATTGTGCTACTACAACTATAAGCACCTTGCTTAGCGAAGTGAATTAATTGATTATTACTGTAAAGTCTTAAGTAAATGACTTGCTAACGTTTTTTATTTAAAGCCGCACTGTCAGTAGGAATGCCTTTTTTATCGTATGGAAACCCACCTCGGGTACTATCGGGCTATGTCGG
>JAFELO010002102.1:22790-35455 GCA_017140195.1 Eumaeus atala
GTGGTTGAGGTCGAACTCCTCTTTTCAATCAGACGAAAAGTTGTCACGACACTTTTATAGTATGGTAAGCCGCGCGGCGTGCGCATGATTCTCTGTCGGTCGGTCTCTCTCTCCCTCTCTCTCTCTCTCTCATAGAAAGCAAGCTAATTATTTTTGTTTTGTTAAGTTTATACGGGTTTCGCAACTCATCTGCGTAACATTCACGCGAATGTCCATGAGCGTCGGTAGGCATCAAAAGGCTCGATTGCTCGTTTACGCCCTTATGTTAAAAAAGCAAAAAACACTGATCCCGACGTCAAATATTTGGCAATAAAACAAATCATCTTTTCGCCTACAACAACATTACTTGTGTAAAGTATGTCAATATTATAAAGTATATTTAGACCTTTAATTAATTGATGAGAGACCCATTGAATTTGCTGCGCCGGTTCTTCTCGGGGTAGGGCTAGGATTGAGCCAGAGGTAAATTTATATGTTGACGTTCAAAAACAATTTCTTTTATAAAAACATTTTGATTTCATTTTATTATTTTAATAGATAGGTATATGAAAATTATGAAATGTATGCTTAAAACATTTATTCGTTTATTCCTGACACAAACATTATTTATTTCACACTTCATCGATAATAAATTTATATAAACAAAGTACATCTTTATAATTATAATACATTTGATTAGGTATTTAGGAAGGAAGAGAGTAGATAACGAAATATTTAATGCACTAGAGTATAAAAAACTTGAAACAAAAAATTAAATATTATCGGAATTTGGTCTCTCAGATCAGTGAAAAGGTTCACAAAACTATCTTATTTAATATAACTTTGATCGTTTATTACACCACTAATCATACTTATAAGAAATTGAAACGCTTAAGGCACAGCGAAATTACACCTATTTATAAAGTAGGTAGGTACACTTATACTAGACACCTGGTAACTTTAATATTAAACTATCTGCAAATTGTGATATGTACAAAAATATTTTCTCATTACTTCCTATCTATTACTTTATTCTTCGAACTATAACCATTTACAAACAGATGGTTTCAAATAATATTTAAAAGTATAAATCATGGCATATGTTTCAAAATAACAGCACCACAGCGGAAGAATAAATAAGTACACATTTACATAAACTCAATAATTATTGCAATAAAAAACAACTTTGAGAACACAAATATAATATACTATGCTTTGTTCTCCACACACTTGAACATTCGCACCTTATTAAACTGTTTTATTTAATAAATATCGGTTCTAAAACCGATACTCCTCGAATCAGGGATGTGGGTTTTGTCTTTCACGTTCTAATTGTTTCCTATGATTGTGTCGCTTTCGTGCAATTATCGCTACTAATGATATAAAAACAATTAATGCAACTGCAACACCAAGCCACCAGTATACATTGTAGGAAGCCTCCTGAACATTTTCATTGTTTTGGTCCCTAGGCGGCACTGGATTTTTTATTTCCAACACTCCTACAGTTGATGTTTCAAATTTAAAATTAGGTTCTCCATCAGTATTGATAATATTTTCGTGTACATTATCATGAGTTACTTGCGTTTCATCCTCATTCATTTCGGGAGGATGTCGGAAGTTTTCTTCTGGAATTTCGTTTTCTTGTACACCCTTTTCAGTTTCTAATGGAGGTTCTATGTATTCATCTATAGAGGCGTCTGTAGACGGATCCAATTGGTTGTCCAAATATTCATCTAACAGTCTAAAGTAATCAGTCAAACCAGTATATTCAAGCCCATTCTCTCGTTTTGCCAGTAGATCGCTAATAAATGCTGGCCATGCTTCTGCGAAACCTTGCATCATAGCATCGCTAAAAAGGTGAGGAACGGTTAAAATATATTTTAATTAATTTTAAACGTGATAATATATAAGAATGTGTACTAATTTGTCTTACATTAGCCGTTGACTATTCGTAGCTACTTGTTCTGTTAAGTCAGAATCGTCTGACATTAGTTCTTCAGCATAAGATTGATATATCTGATATTTTACTATGAGTCCCAAAAAGTCACTGTAAAAATAAAAATAGTTTAGTGGTTGACAAAGTCCCAAATAAGTGTCTCAGTGTTTTTATTTTACTTACCCAACATGTGGTTTGTTTAGAAGCATATATGGATCGCCAAGAAAATCAACATTCGATGATTCAATCAGTGAAAAGTTTCGTCTGAACTCACTCCAACTGTTTTCCAGTTTTGACAAAGGAATTTTACCCATCAATACATTTAATCTCCACTCATCAGCAGCTAAATAATAATTCAACCTTAAACACAAGTATAACATAATTCAAATCGTTGTCATAGTTGTAATGAGCCTAAGAAGTATATATTTCAAAATACCTTGGCAAGTCTCGAAGAGCAATTATAAGTTGTAGCACTAGACGATGATGATTTGGATTGTACGTAAATCTTTCTATTGAATAAAGTTGAGCCCGGCCCAAAGCATGTGGATTGAGAGATAGTAATGATACAAAACCGGGTATGGCTTCATAAACAGCTGGAATCATAATAATTATATACGGTATGTTGTAAAGGCTATATATTTTACAAGAGCTCGTGACTGGCAGATAATATTACCTGAAAAGCGAGGAGCCTCTCGTAAAATGTACGTATTGTTACTATGAAGCGCGGCCGTCTGTTTGTAGCGGATTTTCATCGCCGTCTCATGAGCGTCCATATAATGCTGTATGCTCACATCTTTACATGACACCAGCTTTAGTTTATTTGGCTGACACCAATCAACTATGACGGGTGGACAGGTTCCATTGAATGCAGACTCTTCCAATATTTTTTTTCCCATATCTCCAATGCCAAGGTGTTTTAAAAGTTTTTCAGCGGTCTGAAAAGCTTTTCTCCCACCAATATCCTAAAAATAGATTTTTGTTTATTTATTTAATCAAAATATTTGACCGAATTGTTTACATAGATATTAGCAGTAATTATATGTTTATTTGCGAATTTAGCTGAGGCCTAAATGCTTAAAATAAGGAAGCCTGTTTTGCAAGTACTTCTAACATTTGCGTACAAATATTATTTAATTTTATTTTTAAGTTCCCGCCAAATATAAAGTTTTCGGTTGAAATTTTGAAATTAAAATTTCACTAGATCTCCACGAGAAGAGAATCTTTTCAGAGTGATATCTGAATGTATGTGTGTTTACGTCTACTACACTTTGAATGACTCCTGCAATGATCCATCTGGCCAAGCAAAACGCAGTTTCTTGTCAAAGTATGTAAAGTTTTACAACTAACTGTGTTTCATTGGCCTAATGACTTTTATAAGTTATTGAAGGTTAGGCTAAATACGTACCTGAATACATACACACAGGCATATGCATGTCTCTTGAAAAATTATTGGATATGCTACTTACTTACCTTAGTACGACTACTTTTATTGTAATAAGAGATAGTGACACCCTGCATTGCAGCCGTACTGGGCCTGTACTACAGAAGTAATTCTCACGTATATAATGCGGCTGAAAACTAATACGACAGGTGTTTCTTGAGGTTTGTAAGTTTCAGGTAGCCCATTGCAGTGGTAGGAGGGAAGAATGACAGCACATCTGCCACAGGCTGTGGTAGATGGATTATCTGCGGTCACGTTAGAAACGAACAGTATTTCTGTACGTCTCTAAACATTGGCATATTTACACGATTGAGAAAGTACTTTTTTTATGTTCAGTTACAAATAGTACCTTTAATTGCAAGTTGGCATAAACTTTTTGATAAATATCTGGATGAGGGGGCAGCAAGATTTCTATTAGGTTTGACCAGTCTTCTCCTGTCAGTGATTCTGTAAAAGAGTAAATTTTTGTTTTAGAAAAATGATTTTTAGATGCTATTCTTCGTTCTATTTTTTTATTTGTCTTATTTATAAAGAATTAATAATATAGATAATAAATAAGAATAAATATACATATTTAGAGTTCCTCATAGATACTTGGTTATAAATCGATTTCATGATAATTTGTGAATAATATAATATTATAATAACGCATTCACTAACTTGTAGAATATTTTGATATATGCAATACATAGTTTGGATGAGAATCGAGTAATGACTATTGCAGTGATGGAAATGACCCACCGATCAGCCTGTATAATTACGATGAAACCCAGTTCTTACTACAATTAGGATGACATAAATCAAACATGATCATAGCTATAAGTTGTAAAGTTTTGTATATTCTATCCAACCTAATATAAATACTGCCTGTATTATTCATACACTATCGTTCAATCAATTTATAAACTGATATCTTTGAAGAACTCTGCATATGTATATTTATTCTTATTTGTTATCTGTATTATTACTTATTTGTAAATAAAATAATTTAAAAAAAAAGACTAGCATATAAATGTTGTAAAGTTAGTTGTTAATTATAAGATTGTATACTGTAGTAATACACAAAGTTCATCTGTGGGTGTTTTTGTTCTTTAACGGAAGAATTTTGCACTCTTTAACTTGAAATCTGATGAAAATTCAAAATGTATAAATTAATATCAAACTTACAGATATGAGCAGTTCCTTGATAGGTTTTAAATGACACTAGACACAAAATATATCACAAATATTAGGAAATTAAAATAAGACCGTAGCTTTACTTAACTTATTTAATTAATTTAAAGCAAAAAACACAACTGCTACAAATATAAAATGACAGAGAGGAACCAACCATTAACGATAGACTATAAGGGTTTCGTTGCAGCAAACCAAAGACTCGGTACATCTTTAAAGTATTAGATTGATTTTGTTTATAAATTATTTTCGTTTAAGTTTTTGTTAAATTATTAACATATTATTCTTTTACATTTATTTATAAAATACTCCTACCAGCTTGCGTTCAAACATAAGATATTATATTCTCCGTGTAAAACATCTATGGCATACGGAAGTACGATGGACGGACAGGTAGCTGCTTGTACAGTTAGGCCCTACTGTTTAATAGTAGAGTGTTTGTGAATCTGTCCCGACTGTAAAAGTGGCTGGCTACTAACTAGTCTAGTTTTTAATTTTACTTATTTAACATTTTAAGGAGTCGGCTTTTATATTCTTTAAAATAATTAACTTCTAATTTTTTTAGTTTCAATTGAAAGTACAAGTTACATATAATCTGCTGTTTTAGATGTTTTAAAATCCTACATTTTGATATCTTCTTCAGTGTGTTTAACAAAAAAAAACTGAACATCACGAATTTGCATCAAAAAGCTGTACTATTTAAGTACCTCTTAACACATGCGGTATCAAAACGAATATAACGACAAATCATTTGTTCACATGATGTGGCACGAAAGCGCAAGTGAACAGAGATTAGCCCACGAGGTGTGGTTCTTTTGACGCGTCGATATTATTCCGCTCGTGAGAACTTCTGGTTGAACAGTAGAAAATGTCCAATAAATTTCTGCCCACTCCCGGAACTATATTTTGTAATTTAACTCAGCAAAAGGAAGCATTTTACGACCGCTCGGTGTAAGAGGGAAGTTTCTTGTACTGCAGAGGCCGCAAAAATTAATTATTTGAATGTAGTGATACATTCAAATTTTTACTTTTATATGACATAAAAATCGACATACAAACTCTCCCTCGAAAACCATTCCCCTGTTTCTGATCCCGTCAGGTAGAAACAACTTATCTGCTACTATTGTTAAGGAATTATTAAATATTGTCACAATAGTTTATTTTTAAATCAAGTTTATGTTCTAACCAACAAAGATTTGACAATTAAAGTTCTACACGGATATAGTTCTTAAAATATGTAGGTTTGTTTATAGAAATTAAACTTACTCAATGATGTAACGGCTAGAGCATTTCCTACTGAGTCCGCTCCTTTTAATTTCAATGACACATATTTATGCAATTTCATGTACAACGGTTTCACATTATCCCAAATTTCGCGTGCCTTCAAAATTGCCCCTTCGTATTCTATTAACGAGTCCCAATACTCTTCCACTGTTTTATAATCTAAAAGAAATATAACTTTATTTAGGAACAACATGCTAATTAAATAATAGCATTTTTTCCTTAATAATAAAAAAGTTAATTAATAGAATAAATAGACTATCGATATGTTATTTTATTTCTTCGAACTTGGCCGATCAACTTACGGTTTTCTTTAGAAGCATTCCTAGCGAGTGGAAGTATGTTCTCTACATAGTCGTTAAAGTTCGGCAGATGTTCCTCCCAGCTCAGTTTTATACGTTTCGCAGTCTCTTCATCTTGTGACCGAGCTAATTTGTTGTGTAGTTCTGGAAATACGATACACAATTTTATATTTGGTTTAAGTTGTACAAAAGACGTATCTACCAGTATTTCAAGAAGAAATAAAAACAATCGATTTCCTAAATTTCAACAGTACTCTGACATATACATATTTTTAAAGTGTGTCTTTATAAATCCTCATTCATATTATATTTAC
Organism: Eumaeus atala; assembly: GCA_017140195.1. Taxonomy (NCBI): domain Eukaryota; kingdom Metazoa; phylum Arthropoda; class Insecta; order Lepidoptera; family Lycaenidae; genus Eumaeus; species Eumaeus atala. Next base: position 29,217 of record JAFELO010002102.1, read on the forward strand.
ATTAATATAATAGCGAGACTATATAAGAAAGAAAACTGTTTGAACATTCGCTTAATAGATTTTGAGATCATATACAGACAGGCAGCTTTTGAAGACTTTGTTTTATATATAAAAGTTTACAACGAGGTACGGTTTCTAAATTGTTTTGTTTGTATGGTAATCTTCTGAAATATATTTTTATCATTTCGATATTTATTTCACTAACAAAAAGTTACACTGGAGTGACACAGGCTATATTTTATTATGATGGAACAGTAATTGGGCGCAGGAAGGGCACTGAACATTGAGAACGATGGCTGGCGCGTCGGTACGCAACATGGTTTCATTTTATTATTCATATGAAATTCCCATTGCCAACGAAAAATATGGGATATAGAATTAATACGTTAAAAAAAATATTATATTAAAAAATATATTATATCCAGTTTCTTAATAACAAGGAGATATACTTCTAATGAATATTATGCAAATTAGAAATACACAATTCAATTTTATTTCAATCTGTACTTTCGCTTTGATTCTGTTTGTTCAGTTATATAGATTAAGTAACAATTTCTTGGCAGAAATAACGAACTTTACTGAGACGATTGAGCCACTCAAGATTTTCGTAGGTACCTACAACATATATCTATACATATTTAATATTATAAAGAGGAAGCACTTGATTGTTTGTTTATTTGTTTGCAATGAACAGGCCCTGAAACATCTGGACTAACTTGAAAAAATTACATTTAATATTTACATATGTTATCAGTGATGAACATTGGCTATATAATATTTTCTATACAATTTGATCATTATGAAAACTTCCATAATCTAACCAAACGTGTGAAAAAAATCAAAGTAAAACCTCATTTAGCTGCAGAAATTATTGACAATTGGCTGTTGCGGCAGATGTTCTTCTGTCATTAATAGAATTTGTTTATAATTATATTATAACGTGTAATATTTACAAGGCCCAAAGTAAAATTTTCATAAATCAATAAATTTTTGCCATATTTTGTAAAATATATTGGTCGGCTAGTCGATAGATATAGCAGTACACTCCAGGCATCTATAGACTGATACGTGAAGAAAACAATTCCCGTCAGTTTTCATAAAAACTAGCAGTCCAGCCCGGCATCGCATTCTACAACATATGGCAAAAAATATATCACATAGTAGCCAAAAGCTGTATATCTGTACGCATGTGGCCAATTTCCTCGAAATCTTCATATTGGATTTTCATGCATTTTTCACCGGTGGATAGAGTGAATCCTGGAGGTTTTGGTGTGAAATCTGTTGAGATGGCAATAGCTCATATTTTCTCTACCAGGGAATTACTAGTATTTAATATGCAATAAATTTTATATAAATATTTTTACAGCATGCACACACTGCTAAAGTATACAAATGTTGCCATTGTCAAAGACATTATTAGGTATGAAATTATTTTTTATTCAATACCTACAAAAAGATTTGGTAGTCAAACTGTATTCGAAGTCGTTTTTTTTATCGATTTTTGTTCTCTGGCGGATACTAGTTTGTTTTTACAAACGTAGGATGTCAATAGGGTTTTGTACGCCCTGGATATTTTTTTATAATTTATTTTATAGCCTTTGAATGCAGATGTCTTATATCTCTTTAAAATCGGATGACTTATATAGTACTTTCAAAAAAATACCACTAACAGCCGCAGACGTACAAAATGTACAAAAACATCAAATCAACGCATCTTTGTTAATGTGGTTTGTATTCTAGCGTAAAGCGACATCATCTAGTTCTTCACATTCCTATTTCTATTATATATTTATAATTTTAGTTCGTATGAGGCTAAGAACCACAACATACAAAATGCAATCGATATCCAATAACGAGACAAAACATTTATATTTATGCTCGCTCACCTCTCAGAGTGCAACTTATGTTGGTGCCACAGTCGTAGTCACTTGAAAATCTTATTCTGTGAATCGCAGAATCGGCAAAACTCACGAGCTGCAACAAGTTAATGGAATATTATTGTAACTAAGCTTAGTTAGTATTCTCGGCCAAACCTGGTAATTAACATCCGCCAAGAGTTATCCTGTATGCATCGAAATCTTTTCGATGTTGCTTTCGCTTTACAATAACTACAATATGTTGTGGAGGAATAATATATATGGAATTGAAAAGTCTAAGGCCAATACACTTTGCCACGTCCATACACAAGAAGAAAAAGAGAACATGAATTACCAGGGATACGTATCGGTTTTAGGTCCTTCAATTTTAACTATCCACGAGTCTCACGGTCACACAAGCGAGAGTTATGTCACGGACTCGAAACATCAAAATGCATACATACGTAAGCATTCCACACGCATTGGTAGCAGGCAGCAATATAATTAGGAAGGCAGCGTCAGACTCTGATTTCAAAAATCACAATATTAAAATGCCTATGAGGGATCGGAACGCCACTGTATACTAAGAAAACAAAGGAGGAAAGATAGTATTTTTTGTAGTTATCTAACGGGTTCTAACGCCATACTTACCGTTCAATGAACCGAAGATCCTTTCCACCAACCGTCAGTACTATCCCAGGATAGTTCGGGAAGCTATAGAAGTAAAAAGCATACAACCTTCAACCGAGAGGATGGTTTTAAATTGTCAGCATCGTGGAACCCAGTGATAAATAAAATTAAAAGTCGGGGTTTACAGTCGGATCTTGTGGCGGGTACCGCGAGTGTTGTGTGCCTGGACATTTCGAATAGTAAAAAAAAAACAATTGGACGAAGTGGGGGCGGATACATATATTTCTCATTCGCAATGACGATAGTCGCTGCATCCACCCCGCGTCACAGCAGCTGTCATCACTTCACGTCAGTCGGCTCGTAACCACGGCTGGTGTAACCGGGGCGAAACGTCGAGCAAGTATTTATAAGGTATTTTAAGTATCGCGTTAAAACCCGTTAGATAACTACAAAATGTGTAACAAACGTGAAAATCTCAAATGAAAGAGCAAGTTACTACCTAAATATGAACAAATATAACAAATAAGGTGGACTTAGCCGGGCTATATTAAAAACTTAAATAATTAAAAGTGTAGTAACGAAAGTCCGGGCAAATAGCCTGTAGATATATGGAATTACATAATAAAACTAATCTCAATAAACAGAGGTAGTCTCGGCAGCACAAAACAACATCTTTGCGACATACTCATGTTGCCTGAGAATGTAAATAGGCCTCGGCAATAAATAATATTAGAGTGATTCTTTGTTGGTATTGTTGGGTATATTTTGCACGTGTTTTGATCGGAACGATGTTAAACAATAAAGACAGACAGACAGAGACGGTGACACACCGACGGTTCCGTACCATGGACATAGGGCTTAATACAACGTGATTTGTAAGAGATTATATATTTTTAGGTCATGCTAGATTTTTTTTATAGAATAATGGGGAAAACGAGAAATCGGAGCCCCTTTACAGCTAATGACGCCCATGAACATTCACATAATTACGATGCCATTGCGTTGCCCTCCTTTCCACCCCAATGGGCCACCGGCTACTCACAAATCGCACGAAACACGACACTGAAGACGTCATTTTACGGCGGTATTATGTGAGCGTGAGGTACCTCCCCGGTCGTGGCGTAATGCGAATGGTCCTATGTAACTAACTAAAATACAAAAAGAAAAGAAATTATTGCTCATGTAAATAGTAAACTTCACCGAGTTTAGTGTCATTATTTTCTAAAAATATGAGCACCACATGATATCGACGGAAACTCGCAACAGCCAAAGGTCAAGTCCCCGGGCGCGTCGCACTAAAAGTAAAAAGAACTTAGAAATTAAGTCTGTCTGCTTTAGTGTTAAAAGTTAATTACTCTTTAATGTTCAGTCATTTCGTTTCAACGAAGTCATTAAATCTCTAAAAAATACAATTACTACTAATTTCATTACGCAACAGCTAAAACAAATGTTCTTCGCCCACTTAATATCCTAATCACAAAATAAATTACGCGCGATAATAGCTTATTGCTTAAGTGGAGTAAAATTTATGAAATCTGTATGGTTATTTTTACTATATTTTAGTGAAGTCAGATGTAAGTGAATCGTAAAGTAAGTAGTAAGTGCTTGGTAAAATATCTTTCATAAGTAGAAATATACCTTGGATACCGTCGGGCTTTACTTGTACTAGTTTTCAACTCTTGTATGTACCTAGGGATCGTTAGGAAAATACCGAAACATTGTTGCAGTATTTAGCACGACTACATAGAAATGCATATCGGTTATATATTTTCGATCTTGCTGAAACGGTTCAACCGGAAAGAGCTATTGACCCGCACTGGACACACTGTAGTCAGAAGTGAGAACAATAACCATGTACGGCGAGTTTACACTTTATGATCTTGGCCACCCGGAAGTGAAGCAAAATATTATTCGGCTAACTTTCATTTTATGCTCAAACAAAAGACGATCTATGCCATTATCAATGTTTATTTCAAGCATCATGCTAAAGCGGAACATATATATGAGTTTACTTCTGACATTATTTTTCTGTTTTAAATTATCCGTTTTATTCATCACCGCGTTATTGTTCCTTTACGGACCTATGCGTTTGACTTGTGTATCCATTTACTATATTAACTAGCAACATCCCAATAGCTAGATAAATTTAGAACTACGTAATTTATAAGATAAAGTATTAGTTGCCTGAGTCATATCGAATAGTGAAACGAGCAAAGCCGAATATCAGACAATGCGGAAAACCGATAGCCAAATTCAGCAACGCACATCAGAGCAAACATTTGATCTTTATTTATGAAGAAACGATCACGTATAAGATCATTGTAAATTACATGCACATTTAGACGATATATAATCAAGATTTTTCACCTGTATACAAGCATTTGTTCCTCAAGTGAGGTAAGTTTAATTTGACTTATCCAGTGTTGCTCGGATCAATTTGACGACCGGCAGGCTCAGTTGGTAACGTATCGGTTAGTCAGCGTGTTTCGCCGAGGACACGGGTACGAATCCCACCTACGTTTTTAATAATTTATACGTTTTTTTTATATATATAAATTTCTTAAATTTATAAAAAAAAATATTAAATATACCACCATTGTAAGACAAGACTCTAGTGGCTAAATTAATCTGTAGCCATTTACAGTCCCAAATCAATAAAACAGTTCCAAGTTGTGTATAGCAAATGGATTAATTGTTAACAGCAATCCAGCTAACCTTAGCTGCTGAATGGAGTGCTGTGTCGAATTGAAAGGCATGGCAACAAGAGACAAGTATTTTAAATAGAATGATAAAAATAAATAATTTGTTAATATTAGCACAAAACATGAAAAAAAAAATACACGGCCAGTAACTATTATTATCTATACAAATATTATAAAAAGGAAACATTTGATTGTTTGTTTGTTTGAATCGAATAGAAAAAAGTCTTACCATTTAATTCTTCATTATGTGAGTTGGCATGATAGGCAATACTGTAACTGTCTATAAAACGATTTAGAAGAAAAGAAAGAGCTGTCGTGACAGGCCTTGTTCTGTCTTAAATCGAATTTGAGGTTATGGTGGTTATCGTGTAATGGTTGCGAGGCCGAAATTTTTGTACTTTTGTAAATCAATGAAATTTTGCCATATTTTGAGTCACATCCGCACGATGCCGGGACGGGTTGCTAGTGAGTTCTATTTTTCTTTGTATTTTTTGCTATAGCGGAAACTTAAATACACCATCTGTGAAAATTTTAACTGTTTATCTACCATGGTACACGAGACACAAGCCCGGTGACAGACAGAATGTGCAGTCTTAGTAAAAAGTCGTGTTTTTAAAGTTTGTGTACGGACTCGTAAAATATAAGATTTGCGTTTGAGCAGACTACTGTGGCGCTTAAAGTGTAAAGCCGATGTTAAAATTATTCGGACGACAGATAGTGTCAACGTCTGAGATTATTGACATTTTTGAATTAGATCATCATCATCATTATCATTCCCTGGTCCGCCTGGTGAAGGGCCGACCAACACTTCGTTTTCCCAAACGCGGCGTCCACTCCGGAGCCTTACGGGCCTATCTGACATCTGTTCTTCTGAGTGTTTGAACGACCCATTGTCGCTGCGAGCTTTTTCTTCGTGTGGTATCAGATACTTTATTCTCCGAACTATGATTTTGTTACAAATTCTACTGGACAGAGAAACACTAACGCAACAATCGAATTTCGATCAATTGTTAAAAAATTAATTTCACGACAAATCTTGTATGGTTGTGTA
>JAFELO010002104.1:29247-50360 GCA_017140195.1 Eumaeus atala
ATATATATATCTTAACGTAACAGATTTTTATAAACAGCAAAGCAATATATGAAAGAATGAATATACTACTATCTACCGGCGTAATTTACGACACGCACCTGCGGCCGTCTTTCTTGTCAAGGAACATTGAACAAAATGTTGAACAAAACTTGTAAGCATTTGCTAACAATATTACTTAAACTGGGTTTTGGCTACGTTAGAAAATTCGTAGACAAACTTCCAATTGTCAGTAACTAGAAGGAGAAACTAATATTATTAATAGTTCATAATTAACATCTATACGTCTATACTAATATTATGAAGATCAAACATTTGATTGTTTGTTTGTTTGCATTGAATCCGAAACTGGGGGACCGATTTAAAAAAATCTTTATCATTAGATTCTTACATTATTTGTAATAACCATAGGCTATAGAAAATTTCCTGAAACGTTTCTATCTTTGTGAAACTTCGATAATGTAATGAAAGTTGTGATAAAAATCGAAAATAAATCCTTATTTCGCTCCAGAAATTATTGGCAACTAGCTGTCCCGACAGACATTGTACTATGATGAATTGAATTCCTCGTCATTATCATGACATTGAATCATCATTGCCATGAATTTATAATTTTTAGTCATATTTCGTGCGTAGCCGGGACTGCTAGTCAAAAATACACAATATTTTGGATTATGAACATGGAAAAGCGAAAAACGAATTATCTAGACATAAAGGTTGAATACTTTTGAGGAAAATAATAAAGATAATAAGCAGCTTACATTAATGTAAAACCTACTTCAGAACAAGAAGCTTAACCCCGCCACAATTTCGGTTGCTATATGGGTTGCATAGTTTAAATTTGTTATAATAATATTACGGCTAAATAATTACGTAACGTGTTCTAGCGTGGGTAACATTTCTGTGATGGTGGATTCCTGAGAGTAGTCTAATAAATTCCGCAGGTTCCAGAGCTGAGCGCTCACTAAAACGTAAGTTGTGACATCATGAACCAACTATGTGTCGAAGAATTTGTTTATGGTGCCAAGAGTGAAGCTCCTTAGCACAACCGAGGATTCCTCGCAGGTTGTACGTAATTCAGCTGGGATGTTTACTTTGTGCATGAATTAATTTGTTGGTATAACTTTCGAAAAATGCTCAATTGTTCTCATATTTTCTTCTTTGTTGAATTTCGAAGCATACAAAAGAATTTACGTAATATTTTGGATATTTTTGTTGTACATGCGGTAAATGAACATCCTTAATAGGTGTACATTATATTATTTGTTTGAAATAAATATTGGTAATCCATTATTATTACGCCTGTAAGTAGTAGTAAGAGGCAGTGTCATGCTGCTTCGCAGCGGAATTGGGCCGGCACGTCCGGGGAGGTACCTCTCGCTCACTTGATACCGCCGTAAAGTCGCATCTACGGTGTCGCGATTCGTGTGGTTTGTGAGTAGCCGGTGGCCGATTGGGGAAGGTGAAAAGGAGGGCATCGCATCGGCATAGTAATTATGCTGATTTTCATGGGCGTCGGTAGTCTCAAGAGGGCTGCGACTACTCGTTTCTCCCTCTGTGCTTTAAAAAACACGATTTTACAAGTGTTTTCTTAGACCTGCATATCACCAAACGTATAAATAATATAAAAGATTATATTCTTAAATTTCACATTACTTTATTCTATTTCCTACGTTTCTTTTAATAAAGATGAGCAATGCCATACAATAACCAATAATATTGAGAGCCAACCGGCCAGATGGTCACCGATTTTGGCAGTAAACATTTGAAAGCGGACTTTAATCCCGGTCATAAAAATAATCTGTACATAAAGTTACGCGACGATGGACCACATAAGGGTACGGATTTAGTCGCACAAAGATTTCCAAGTAATTAAGATAAAATAGCGGGAGTTTTGTACGTAACCCGAGCTCCACTCGTTTTTCAACGCTCATACCAAGTTAATCCTCGAGTATTCAATAAAGCTGGCAAAGTATTTGTGTTTCAGGCGAAATTACCCATATTGAAAATACCCTTCGGAGCTAACAACCGACGAAAGGCTTATTTAAAACGTCCCTATATTATAAGCCCGGTTGTTTTTCTATAGAACTGAGCAGAATTCAAAATCGGAAATACGGCATTTCCGTGCGTCACAGAACATGTGTACGGTAATTAATTAATACTAATTAACGGTTAATCAGTGTCTTCAGTTTACAATCAAATCGTGGCCCAGTCGTAGACAGGTTTTTTAAAACATTTTTAATGGTTTCAAAGTGAAGGAAGCGAACATAACGTATGTAAATGTCGTGACATTTGGCACACGATTCTTGTTGCTCGCCTCCATAAGCACCTGGCGTGAAGATGTGTTGTTGTGGTTGTTCAAAGGTCTTCGCCTTATTCAAAATAAGTTTAGTCTTAATTTAGTCATCTAGAGTTTCAACATATTCAATAAAAAGTATTTATGTGTCACTGCGTGTTGTCACACAGTGGAATATATAACATGATATCATACATATATGTTATTTCTTAAATTTTCATTATACTTTTCAAGTTCACGAATCTGCCAGTTTCAAGTACACTGCGCGCATTCCTACGTAAACAAATTTAGCGATTCTGTGAAGCCACCCATCATGTAGGCACATCCCTTCCTAATACAGTCGGATATGAGTTAGGGAAGGGAAAGCTTAAACTAATCAGATTTAAACGCAACTCTGTATCTAATGTATAACATCAATCAGAAGGTAAATTTTAAATACAACTATAATCTCAATTGACCCAATCTTTATCTGGCACAATATCAACGTCCATATGAGGCATTGGCTCCACAATGATTAATGCATCTGTATAATAATAATACTAATAATAATAATAATAATAATAATAATAATAACAATAATCGTTTATTTCAGACGATAGTCTATATTCGGTTATGCAAGTAATATTCCAAAATATATATAAAAAGAAAATATACATTTGCACATTGGTTTTAACGTACAAATTGTCGCGTCGACATACGAAAAAAAACGTCACTGAGTAATAATGTGCACCCAGTGTTTGAAAGTGTCAGTGTTATAGAGACGGTCATGCAATTATTTTATAATATAATTTATTAATATATACTAATCACACTGAAATGACAATTGGCTTTATGTCATTTAAAAACATTTAAATCGTCTGGTTTGTTTTGTTTTTACTATTTAATGTTTTCTTTTTCGTTATATTTCACTTACTATTATATAGATAGAGTTGGACCAAATCTCTACCTACAAAAGTAAGATTTTCATTTGAGACATGAGACGTTATAGGTATATAAAATATTATCCAGGAGAAAAACACGCCAATTATTTAAAAATAATTTAAAAGAGAACGCACGTACTTATCTCATCTACACTGTTAAATATTGTTGTGATAAATGCAGAATATCTAGCTACTTTATGTAAAATCAAATTTTGAGCCTTTATCAAAACCAAAGCAAAATGTTTGTGGAAAGTTCATTAATCGCTTTACAAGTTTTCAAAATACCTAATACGTTCAGAAAATTATTGAGTTGAGGGTTAATAGCAAAGTTAACATAACTGAGGGTGTTTAATCGCTTCTTTATCTTTATTAGCGGCTATAGAGTGTAATGATTGAATGGTGAGTTCAATCACATCAGTTCGAATAATTTTGTGCAATAATCATATTCGCGCTTGGCCTGCTATTATATAGCATATGTAATTTAGATATTTAGATGTTAAGGCCAAAAAGAACCTATAAGCTATGAAAGTTCACCGTCCATGTTACCTAAGTTTAAAACTAAACTCTTTGGTCGTGTACTCAAATTCTTTCAGCACATAGTATCTAGTAACACTTAAGCCTCATGCGGAGCGCTGACGAAAAGTTTGATATATTGACATATTGACAGTGTGGGGACGCGTGAGTTTAGAGAGGAAGAGGAATAAACAAGACGTAGATCAGAAATTCTGTCAACAGAAGCCGGCGGGTGCCAGAATAAAAGCAATTAATACTTCTTTGTTTGGTCGTTATCAATTCAATTAATATTTGCATTGTATTATTGTGCCATTATTTACATATCACTCCATGTAGTACGTCTCTGCTTACAAATACTTCACATGACACCACAGGGCTGGAGAATACATTAAGTTGTTTATAAGATACTTCTAGCGTTAATCAAAACACTGAAATTATTCTAGATCTTTAAGTATTCATGACACCAGAACATATATCATTCCATTCCCTCCCCAGTCTGTATACATGTTAGTCAGAGAAACTTTAAACAGAAAATTACTCTAGTAAGATAGCTGACCAAGTTCTAAAGTATTCCTAAAAGACCATTGGTCAAGTTGCCACCTCTTGTAAATTTTGTACGAGTTATACGAGGGTGGATTAAAAAGCATTCGGCCTATCCAAGAAAATAAACATTCACTAAATCAGTTATATTTTTATTTTTCTATACCAATGACCATCAAGTTCGATACACTTTCTGCATCTCCCATTTAGAGCATTTAGACCGTTGAAAAAAAGCGATTCTTGCTTAGAGTCAAAATATGCGTCTACTGCTGTTTTGACCACGTCGTTTGTAGAAAATCATTGAATTACAAAGTGCTCTTAAAATAACAGAAAGAAGATTGACGGTGCCTGATCAGATGAATAAGGCGGACCACAACATGGTTCAAGCCTTGTCGTGGCGGTGGGTCTTAGTAGCCTGGGGTGAACCCAGGCGAAGTCCATTGAACCGAGAGGTATCTTTGCACCCGTCTTATAAGAAGAGGGGGCTTATAGATCAGGAAGAGGAATCGCTCTCGGTACCCCTCTTATAAGAAGAGAGGACTGACTGATTAGGTGGAACTGGAGCTGGTCCCTTAGGGGACTGAGTGGCCGTCGAGGTGACCTGAGGATCTGTTGTTCCGGGGCACCTCACCAAAGGCGGCACTGATGGCACTCGAGGTGGCTTTTGTGAGTACTCGGCACCATCATGTGCCGATATTCCCACACACCACCGGACCCCATCCAGGGCCGGTGAAGGCGCGTAAATGCGTTTCCCCGCGTCAACAAAAAAAAAGTGAATAAGGTGGATGCAGTAATAGTTCAAAGCCACAATTGTGGATTGCAAAGATGTGTGAACAAGGGCATTGTCTTGATGAAACAGGATTTTTCTTCGCAGCATTCCTGGACGCTTTTCTCATATGTCCTCTCGTGAACGACGTAGTAAGATGTAGTACTAATCAGAGTTTTATAGTCTGACCCCTTTCAAGATAATCAATCATAATCACACTTCGAGTCCCAGAATACTGAGACAAAATCGCCTTAGCCTTTTTAGGCGGTAGTGAACCAGGTCTTCTCCACTGTTTCGTTCATTATAACAATCTGATTCAAGAAATCATCAGCGTCGGCTTCAAATATATCAATCGCGTCCTTTTTTGTTCAACTGAATGCAGTCGCGGAACCCACCTCGCATACAACTGGTGGAATCCCAATTCGTTTCGACTATGTTGTTTTCAGTTCATTCATAAGCCTATAATCTTGGCTATCTCTCAAATTTTTAACCTGCGGTCTCCCATAATTAAATCAAGTACTTTTTTAACATTTTCACCAGTAGTGAACGTCGAAGGCCTTACAGAGCAGGGATCATCTCTCACACTCTCCCTACCACGCTTGAATTCTGCTATCCATTTTTTGACGGATGAATAATACAGAGCAGAATTTTCTAAAGTACTGACTGTACCATACTTAATGACGGCACGCTGCTCGATGTGCTCCATTTGCAGAAAACGCGTCCGACTGCTTTGTTAAAAAATATAAAGTCACAACTAACTGTGACACACGTTCCGAACTTCACACAATTAACTAGTCTAACTGGAACTAAATAATGTTTGTATATTTGATTTTTAGAATGAATCTGTGTTAAGCCGAGTATTTTGCAATCCACCTGATATATTTAGCAACTACCTTAAGAAACCTAACAAGAGAGTCTTCGTTGACTATAATATCCCACAATCTAAGCTCAGTATGTTATGCCGGTTATGCGATATATAAAATTCCCCGGACAATGCCGGGTACTAACAGCATGATTTGTCTCGTATAAATTGTAACAACTCTTTAATATTAAGTCCTCGTACAAGCCGAAAAAGGTATACAAAATTTTCCCCTGAAATGTTCATTGTTAAAACAAACACGCTTTGCATAACGACATATAAAAGACAACAAATAAACATTTGGAAAGTTGCGCAGAATGAAGATGTCGAGGTCGCATTCCCATGGCGTGTATTCTTTGACGAAATTCCAACGGACCCGTCACCGCAATGTTAGCGAAGGTAAGCTTAATAAGTGTCAATCCTGTCACACATACGCCAACTTTTACTTTACAAATTCACCGAATATCGGTATTTAAAACTAGAAATTCACTTTTATTCAATCCGCCCTCGTATCTTAATCTCTTGATGGTTCATATTACAACCAACGAGTTTGTCCACGTTCGTATCTCGGATTTAAATTTTACGACTCATAAATGTTTAAAAAAATATATAAAATTATAAGGCATTATTTTGTAAGAGGTAGTGCCGTGCATAGTGAACCTTCCTATGCAACGGAATTGGGCCGGCACGACCGTGGAGGTACCTCTCTCTCACTTCATACCGCCGTAAAGTGACGCCTGCGGTGAAAAGGAGGGCGCATCGGCATTATTGTGCTGATCCTCACGGGCGTGGGTAGTCGTTGAAAGGCTCCGTTTACGCGTTTCACCTTCTATACTATGTAAAAGGCTTATAAAGTAACTAAAGTACACATAAAAATACTTTCTGATCAGAATCAACGTTCATCAACATTTATTTTTTAAATATCCGTTGAAAATTTTTAAGCGTGGGAGTTACGAGTATCGTTTAATTGTAATACGATTTATGTTAATTTTCCAAAGAAGTATTCATTTATTCATAAACGATATTATCAGAAAATCGAGAACAAAAACGAGCTGAGCACATAATAATCTCGTATAATACCATTAATTTACAAAAATACCATACTACAAATATTTCTTTATTTTGATTTTAGTAATGAGTTCATGCCCTTGATCCTGGTGCCAAAGCTCCTCTTCCTCTTCATCCTGCTGTTATGTCGTTTCTATATCAGATGATATCGGGGTTGGCTACCCAATACAAGGGATTTGACAAGAGCACAGGCCTATACATAGAGCGACACCACAGAAGGGACACCGGGCCCAATTAGAACGAATTCAAAAACACGAATCTGGGTTTCCCCACGTTGTTTTCTTTCACCATAAGAGCATTTAGAAAATATAATTAAGTTAGAAAAAAATGTTAATACATGGCGATAGAGCGAACGTGGTCTACCTGAGTGTAAGTCCGAAGCGCTAACCACGTGACCACTAATGCACGATCCTGGTACCAAAGATATAGCGGCCCCATTATATCTTTATTAAACAAACGAACTCGCGGCTTTGCATAATCTACAACTCCTTAAACAACGCCACGAATTGCATTAGTGCATAATTTGTAGGTCACTTAGGTTATCTCAATGGCCTAGTACTCAATATATGCATTATTAAACACTAGCAACGCCTGCGGGTTCGCTCGTGCTAACTAACTAACTAACGATTTATATGAAAATTCAACGGTCTCGAACTTTCACTTAAATCTTTTTCACTTCGAGTGGAATTTTTAAAGTACCTCTGTTAGGGCCCCCCTAAATACTTTAAGGAGCATATGTGCCATTTTTTCGTAGTCGAAGTACATTCCTGTATTGCGCTCATAGTTTACAAAATTTTTTTTAATAGTAAAGGGGACAAAGGAGCAGTCTGCTGACTACTATCGACGGTCATAGACAACGGCATTACTGTCTTGCAAATACTTTTTTCCTCCTTTCCGTACTCGCATAGTGTCATGTCATCGCCTCGCCGGTCGTACAAATTTAATTTGCACTATAACAATTTGCCAACTATTACGGAATATATTTTAACAAAACGGCTCGTTTTGTTCATAGAATAGTTACTTTAAACAGAGTCTAGAAAAAAAACTCAAACAGTTGTTCGAGCTCTTATTCCTAGGAAAAGAGGTAGAATTGGCCAGTGCAATTGTAACAACAGTAATGTGGTGTACTTGAGCTGGGCTACAATAAAGACTGCCACAACAAATGATGTAGGTCAACTATAAGGAATTATGAATGAAAGACTATGATTTTTTTCTTTTTTTGTCCTCGTGTAATGTCCCTTATTTTCTTTTTGCTGTCTTAATGACTGATCTATTTTACCATGCGTTCCAATCTCATCACAATGAGGTGCACGAATCCATCCCCTTAATTAGAGAAGGAAGTTATTCTGTTGACTTGATAGCTAACGGCTACAACCTATATAATAAGCCCCATTAGAATTAGTCAAAAAAATAGAGTATATTATCTATTCAAATTATAAATTGAATTTCCATTCATGAAGTGCCAACACAATCCGCCACTTCAATATTCTCTGAGATTATTATATGTAAGTAAAAATTATGACAATATGGTTCTACGTTTATCTATATTGTCCTGTATGCTGTACTATGTCTTTCAGATCATAAGAACGTAGAATAATCAAACCAAATAATGGCATGGGACCTATGATTTGTGATTGAAAATTACGAGTTTTAACTTGTAATTATCAAAATGTTAACAAGATGTTACAACAGACTCAACTACCAATACAGGACTTCAACAGTTTTTTTTATAAAGCAACCATTTTTTTATAAAAATGCGAATCAGACTATACACATATTGCTAAGTATATAGTAGATAGATAGAACTGTCGACTAGTCAAGCTGCAAATTCACAAGTACGTTTTTCACATGAAATTAGAATTCAGTTCAATTTGTTTGAAATATATAATGGAAAGCTTACAGAGTGGAGTCAATAGTTAGTTATTCGTTAACTCTTGTACCTCAAAACCTATACCCCATCGTTTCCTGGAATAGATGTTGTTGACAATTACAGGACATTATATGACTACTACACAGAGACTTTCATCAGCATTATCAGCCGAACGACGTCCACTGCTGGACATAGGCCTAGCCCATAAATCGCTATAGGTCACGTTCACGAGCCACTTGCACCCAGAGAGATTATAACAGACAAATTGTTTGATTATTTTTCTAAAATGATAAGACACTCGTTTTTGAAAGTAAAATTTCTATCAGTTTTGCATCATTGCACTATATTTATGAAATATAATAAATATTTGTGTTATGAGCTTATCTTAAGTGTTCACTTAATATCATAGAATATGAAGACCAATTGTTAAGAACATAATATAACTGTATGCTGAAAGTCACATGTATGACTTTCAGCATACAGTTTGACAAGAGAGCCTTGACTAATGTTTCGAGCGAATAAGTTAAGAACTCACCTGAATTTTTAGAAGGATTACAGAGGATGTACATTTCATAATATAACACTTTTAATGGTATTCCTATTGCTGGCATGTAAAAATTAAACTAAGCGATCAACCTTGTTTTTTTCCTCTCTGAAGAAGGTGTGAGAATTAAGTTTACGAGCTTTTCGCTACCCATAATTTTCCGTAGCAATATAAACTATAGTTATCACTTTAATAGTAGTAGTGAACTAAAACTTGTGTCAAGGAGTTTCCATACATTTTCTTAAATTTACTTAAACACTTACACGCACATCCTTTACAAATAACAAACCCATTTCATCTCCCATAGCTGTATCAAGCCTAAATAAATACTATACGAGTAAGTAAGATGAACAATCAGCCCCTCGATATTCAATACAAATAAATACGGACATAACAATTGTTGTATGTACAAAGTTCTTTCTACATACGATATACAAAAAACTCGCCTAGTGGTCTCGGGATAACCATGTTCAACAACAGTCGTGAGTCCCTAGGTTCAAATCCAGGGTCGCACCAATATCTAATAACAGCCCGAAGTCAGGAAGTTTACAGTGCCAGACGTCCGTAGCTCACAGAGCACATTAAGCCGTTGCTCCCGTGCATGATTTCTCTGATTTCGGATTGCCGTCCCATTGGGATAGGAGAATGAAGAAACAGGGATTGCACTTATACTACGCACACACCTGTGCTCTATATTATCTCCTGCGCAATAGCATAGTTTATATAGAAATGATGATGATTACATAAAGAAATGTACATTTTTGTGGTTGTCTAGTAGCTTGTTTAATTTTTTGCTTTTTAGAGTTCATGCCTTGCGAAATGATAAAGGGCCCGAGGTATATGAGGGGTGGAATTGTGTCACAGAGTAAAGTTCCACCACGAAAAATAAGAGATGTTCTACTTTAATAATGTCACGGTAATAATTCTTAAGAAGTAAACTATTGCTAGAGCTGGCAGGCACGGTTATATAATTAAACTAAAGAGACGTGACATCGAAGTAAGATATAAGTTGACACTTATCTTGTCATCCGCTCCGTATCCATCCGGAGAGCGACTCCCGTCCATTCATTTCGCTCTGCTGTCACTATGGGCTCTTCTTAAACAGCTCGCGAAGCCAAATTTTCTTCCTAAGACATGATCGCAAGGTGTACAGAATAGCTGGCCAGAACTGTATACGTATAGTAGGAGCGTTTTCTCTTTGTGCGGGTTTTCCTTGCTTGGCGTTTTGCTTCTGAACGCTTATTGTCCCATAGGTCTACATTTTTGTGAATAGTATGACGCCATTCCGGTCTAACACGAGCACGCACCTCCCAACCAGCAGATGTAATGTCAGAAGATACAAGATTGCACTTCAGCACGTCTTTGTCGCAGGTAGTATTGCTTGCTTTTACCGCAACATAGTTTGGAATAGAACACCTATTTTGGCAATCTACTTTCATCCATGCACAAGACATGATCAAACCATCGCAGTTGCCATTTAATATTTAACGCCTCAGAAACACAGCCTCGACGTAAAATGTCAGTGTTGGTCCTCCCATTTGATGCTCAAAATGGACCTCAGATATTTAATGTAACTGGAGTCAAACTTCCTGATATCTATTTCATAGCAGCACTAAGTTTCGAATAGAGTTGGTAGAATGATGGCTTTGTACACAAAAAAATTTATTTGGAGTATAAGATCGTGTGAGCTCCAAACACGCGCTGTGAGTTTGCCAAAGACTGCAGCAGCGCAAGCCATTCAAGCAGGTGTCTCTGGTGCTAAAGCATTATCATTATAGTAATATGTAGCTAACAAATAATTGAATAATACACAGTTAAATAGTACGAGGACGGATTGAAAGGTATTCGGCATAACCAAGAAAATAAGCACATACTAAATCAGTTATATTTTTATTTTCCTACATAATCACTACCAAATTCGATGAACTCTTCCTATCTCCCATTTAACTTTAAATTAATTAAAAAACATTCACACCCCTGAAAAAAATGATTCTTTCTTAGAATCAATATATGCTTCTACTGCCGTTTTGACCCCGTCGTTTGTCGAAACTTCTACTGCTGTTTTGACCCCGTCGTTTGTCAAAACTCTTTAACCTCCTAGTGATTTATTAAGTTAGAGAACAGAAGGAAGTCTGACGGTGCCAGATCAGGTAAGTAAGGCGGATCCCCAACATGGTTCAAGCCTTGTCATGGCGGTAGGGCTTAGTAGCCTGGGGTGAACCCAGGCGAAGCCAATTGAACTGAGAGGGATCTTTGCACCCCCTCTTATGAAAAGAGGGGACAAAAGGTCAGGAGGAGGAATCGCTCTCGGTATCCCTCTTATAAGAAGAGGGGACCAAGTAGCAGCAGGAGGATGCGCTTTTGCGCACGGGGCAAGGGGTGAGGATGGGGACCTCACCCCATTGCACGGTCCCAAAGTTGGTGGGGTTGTCCTGTAGTAGGGGTCAACCCCATCTGTGGAGGTGCAGTTGGTCCCTTAGGGGACTGACTGGCCGTCGAGGTGCCCTGATGATCTGTTGTTCCGGGGCACCTCACCAAGGACGACACTGATGGCATTCGAGATAGTTTTTGTGGGTATTCGGCACTATCATGTGCCGCGAGCCCCACACACCACTGGACCCCAACCATGGGCCAGTGCAGGCGTGTGAATGCGTTTCCACAAGTCAACAAAAAAAAAAGCGGATGCGGTAATAGTTCAAAGCCACAATTGTGGATTTCAGCCACTGATTGCGCAGACGTGTGAATAGGGGCGTTATCTTGGTGAAACAGTACTTTTCTTCTGCATTCTTGGACGCTTTTCTTTTATTTCCTCTCATATACGACGTACTAAGACACAGTAGTAATCAGAGTTTATAGTCTTACCCCTTCTTCAAGATAATCAAATCGTGTCCCTTTTTATTCAACTGAAAGCAGTCGCGGAACCCACCTCGCAGACACCTTCCTTGACTCTGATGTTTGAAATTTGTTCACAAGAGATGTCTATAATCTCGGCCCTCTCTATTTTTTTTTTATCTGCGGTATCCCACAAGTAAATCAAGTACTTTTTAAATATTTTTGCCAGTATTGGACGTCGAATGCCTTCCAGAGCGGGGTTCATCTTTAACACTCTCTGTACCGCGCTTGAATTCTGCTGTCCATTTTTTGACGGATGAATAATACAGAGCAGAATCTCCTAAAGTACTGACCGTATCATCATGGATGGGTTTCGATGATGTAAGATCTTAAGGATGTACTTAATGACGGCACGCTGCTCGATTTGCTCCACTTGCAGAAACTATGTCCGATTGCTTCGTTAAAAAAAACTATTAAATCACAATTAATTGTTGCACACTTTTCGAACTTCACACAATTTACTAGTCTGAACTCAACTAAATGATGTGGGTAATTTAATTTTTAGAATGGAATGAATCTGTTGTAAGCCGAGTACTTTGCAATCCACCTGGTATCTTCAGCAACTGACTTAAGAAACCCCGGACAATGCGCGGGTACTAACGGTATGATCTATCTCGTAAGAATTGTAACAACTCATTAATATCAAGTCCTCGTACAAGCCGAAAAAAGGTAAACAAAATTTTCTCCTTAAATGTTCATTGTTAAAACAAACACACCTTGCATGAGGACGTATAAAAGACAAGATACAAACATTTGGAAAGTTTCGCAGAATGAAGATGTCGAGGTCGCATTCCCATGGCGTGCATTCTTCGACAAAATTCCAACGGACCCGTCACCGCAATGTTAGCGAAGGTAAACTTAATAAGTGTCAATCCTGTCACACATGCGCCAACCTTCACTTTACAAATTCACCGAATATTGGTACCAAGAACTAGAAATTCAATCGAAAATTTTGTTTAACTATAAAATATTTGCGCGATTGAATCTACAAATGAAACTAAAACTTAAGTTGATTTATGTACGCTTAGAAAGCTCTTAAAGTTCTGCTTCCATTGAGATCACATTTTTACAGAATGAAATATATGTATAGCATAAATAGGCATGCGTGTATATGTGTATATTATTACCATATCATATCAGTATATGACAAAAGATTCAATCAACTATCGACAAACATTATAATTGAATCAATATCGATTCCACGCAAATAGGAATCAGGTGGCCGACTATCATGAATGTAAATCAATCTAATAATGATGATAAAGCTTCCCGTTTATAATTCGATTTCATCTGCAGGTCGAACGCGAGCCGGCGATCGGAATCGATTACATAAATTTTAATATTACCCACGTCTGTACCTCGTCCGAGCTTCGCCGAATTGGAAACTGACGTAATTAGTGTTTATTATTGATAACCATCTGTGATTGCGCTTAAATATTTCATAAAGCTAAACACTAAAACACACGCGAACAAATCGTGTGAATATTTCAAATCGAAATGAATCCTATATTTATGTATGTACTCAGTTTAGTTTGTTTAATATAGTGAGTTGTAACATTAATAAATAAACATAGATGTAATATAAAGTAATATCATTAAAAGTTGACTGTCTACTGTAAGGAAAAATGACCTCTGTGTAATGCTTTAATAGAACAAAGACCCCAAAAGTTGCCTGACTGTATGTGATATTTTATATATATAGTTGAAATAATATTCAAAGTCAGTAGATTTTAGTTTAACTTATTGTTTTCAATGTCACTTGTAGTCTTAGAACAATTTCTCTTAGTGAGACTGGTGTACAACTTTTGCATAACAACGTTCAACCGCAGAGCTTGAAGATAAAAATCTTCAACCAATGCGTCCTCCCCGTGATGGCCTAGGGGGCACTGAAACATGGCCTCTTGGTTTAGGACTGGTCTGCAAGTTCGCAGTACCTCAACGTGCTATTAAACGTGCTATGTTGGCTTTTTCTCTGTTCTACATAATACGTAACGTAGCAGATGGGCCATTAAGGTTCTGGAGTGGAGGCCGCGTTTAGGAAACCAAAGTTTTGGTCGACCGTTCACCAGGTGGGTAAGCGATATCCGTGTAGTAACCGGTCCGGGATGGATGCGAGTAGCAGGAGATCGGTCTTCTTGGCGTCCATTGAGAGAGGCAGTGGACGGATAAGGGCTGATAATGATGACGAGACTGATGTTAAACAAAAGATATTTAGAAAAACACTAAACCTGAGAACCGTCTTACTACTCCTTAACATGTCATTTCACTACAGATCTTCTATTATTTATACTGTCATATCTTTAAAAGAATGCAATGGCTGACGTAATGGGAGGATTTTATGGTCCTGCGCTTTATACATGTTTATGTTTTACATTTTACGGCCTACCCGCTGTAACCAACTTATTCAGAGACACAAGGATTAAACAAATTTGACGGTGTATGGCTGATCATTTTTCTCTTTTTTTTTCTCAAAATTGGTCCTCTTTAATCTTGTTTCCGAAGACAAGACAAGAAAGAATCCTCGGGGACTCTCGTGGGGTCAATGCCGTTCGTTTGATGATATGATTATTCATCAAGATTGATCTAGGCGTTGTACAATGTAGTGCTTCAAATGATCGAACATACATAGGTATGTAAGAGACAGACAAAGACGAAGACAGATAAACAAATGACTCGATATTGTATTATGTGGTCGGGTGAAGTGGGATGTGGAATGTGGGATTACTAAAATAACTTACATACAGGAACTACAGGAAGAGGTAGTGCCATGCTGTACAGAAGTATGTAGTGCCATGCATAGTGCATGACACTACGTCCTCCTAAGCAACGGAATGAAGCAGGCACGACCGGGGAGGTACCTCTCGCTCACATAATACCGCCGTAAAGTGACATATAGTGGAGAAGGAGGGCAACGTTTCGGCATAGTAATTATGTGGATGTTAATGGGCGTCGGCAGTCGTAAAAAAGGTTCCGAATACTCCTTTGCCCAACTATATAAAAGAACATCTTTAGTGAACCTTTTTGCCGTACTTATAATATACCTATGTGACGTTACAAATGTACCATTCGTAAACAGTTAGAATCTAACTTCGTAATAACAAAAGTCTCTGTTAAAATATAATGTTCTCAAATCAAAGACGTATGGTAGGCGTGATTATATCGCTCTAAGTTATATTACAGAAGCCAGTTGTCACGAAATCGAGGGCTTAAATCAAATCTTTCAATCAATTCAACCTGGCTGATATCGTAAGGAAAGGTTTAGGAAATTCCCTCCGGAGTTCGACCGTAATTTTCATGATTATCTCAGTCTCAAACGAATGACTTGTAAATTGGAAAGAGCGTGTCTTGGCGAAATTCATGTGTTAGAAATAATAATGGTTCAAGAATCGAATTCTCGCAGACTTATTATAATAGTTAAAGGTATACGAAAGGATGTGGGTACCGAGAAAGACCAAGACTGACATTACCTGATCAGATGGTGTCGGAAGGTGGTGTCTAGAACTCAAGAGTCTTCGCAATCGGCGTGTCTGTATGAAGAGAATAATGGATGTGGAGGAGACAAGGCCGGTATGTAATGATTGTGATGTATTGCATTCCCTTCTCTCTGTCTACCCCATTAGGAGAGCTGGCGTGAAGATGTGTAGTTGTTGTTAAAAATGAATCTTTGAATATACTGTCCCACTGAATATTTTACTACATACGAATATTTCAAGTTCATAAAGACTCGTGGTCCTAACTGCCTCCTGGTCCAGTGATAATGATGTGCAGCCACGGAAGGGAAATATCGGGTTCGACTCCCTGGTTGGACCAAAGAAAGAAGTTTATATTGTTATGTGTTGGTTAGCGGTTTAGACCCCCGTGACTCAGAGAACACGTTATATCAGTCCCGCCCTGATTCCTCTCCCGTCGTGTTGGACTGCCACCCTACCGAAATAGAAAGGAGTAGAGAATGCATTTGTGCCTTCGCAAACACTCGCGCACTAAAATGTGTTCTGCGCAGATAGCTATTCTCAATAGAGTTGGCCGTTGTAGCTGAAATTCGGCTAGGATGACATTATTGTATTACTTCAAGTTCAACGTGCTATGTCAAAACAATTTCGATGTGATGTGAGTCGACATTAAATGATAATATAATATTTATGGAAACTCGAAGCATGTTCGCCTTGCCTACGGCCAAGTACTGTAGATGTTTATATGATGCGCGAACGCTTACTATCGGGATATACGAGTATATCACATATCCATTTTACGTGTTTTCTTATAGTTGTTTTTTATAGAATAGGGGGCAAACTAGCAATCGGAGCCGTTTTACGACTACCGACACCCATGGAGATAATTATTATGCTGATGTGTTACCGTCCTCCCCCCGCGCAATGGGCCACCGGATACTCACAAACCGCACGAAACGCGACACTGAAGATGTCACTGTACGGCGGTATTATGTGAACGAGAGGTACTTCCCCTGTCGTGCCGACCCAATTCCGCTGCATAGGAGAATGTAGTGTCATGCATGGCAACAAACCGTCCTATGCAGCATGGCACTACCTTTTCCTCAAAACGCATCGGTCTTCCTAGTTACGCAGCGACAAGAATTTAGTCACAAAATAATATATCAGTTCCATACGACCGTGCTTGCATAAAGCGCAAATACAATTTTAATAATATTTACGATTTTTAGAAAATAAAACTGTAGAGAAAGAAATATTTCTCTACAGTTTTATTTAAGCAAAGACACATTACCAATAAAATTTATAATATAAACCCAAAGTAATTGCGGCCGTTTGGATGAAAGCGGGATCGATAAAATTCAAACTCATAAAACTTTTAAGTTATATTGCTTTTAACACAGAACATATTAAATGATTTAATGTAGTTTCAGCGAATAGTCGACTGGTCCGCTCAATAAATCTACCATTGCACTTGACATTATTTAATGTACGTCTACAACGTAGTTAGGTTTCGTTTTGGTGTACTTCACGAAGAATTAACTTACAGGCATTAGAAATTGTAGTCCAGAAGACTAACTATAATTTCTCCGTAAATATCTATCAACAAGTGTGCTAGTTAATAATTTATTTTTCTTTAATAACCAATATACATGTCGTGCAACTTATTCATGTTTCGTTATTCTCAAGTCAGGTCATGTCATACCGCCGCCCTTGGCGAGGTGCCTCGGAACAACAAATCATTAGGGTACCTCGACGGCCAGTCAGCCCCGTTAGGGACCAACTCCATCTCCATAGATGAAGTTGCCCCGCACAACAGGACTACCCCACCGACTTTGGGACAGTACAATGGTGTGAGGTGCGCATCCTCGCCCCTAGCTCCTCCTGTTGGTCTTTGGTCCCCGCTTCTTATAAGAGGGGTACCGAGAGTGCTTCCTCCTCCTGATCTTTACCCCCCTCTTCTTATAAGAGGGCTGCAAATATCCCCCTCGGTACAATTGGCTGCGTCTGGGTACACCCCAGGCTACTAAGCCCCACCGCCACGACAAGGCTTGAACNNGGGGGGGGGGGGGGGGGGTAATGTCATACAGTGATCAAAGTTTATTTACGTGAAACGTCTTTAAATCACACCAAGACGAATATCATCTGGTCAAAAAAATGGGAGACAACCAAAAGTGTATAGTGTATCCTGTATAATTACAAAACAATATCTTAGAAAAATGAGTCAGCTCTCTGTTATGACCTAGACCTAAATAGGACGAGTGTCTTACGATGCGCAAAATGATTGAAACAGACGTTTTCCTTCAATTATATTTAAAATCTCCCAAATAAAAAATGATTGGAGTTGTTACTGTTTATGTTTATAGATTTTGTTTGGGACTTACTAATTTCGATGAAAATTACACAATATTATTTGTTAGAAAATAGCAATAAAGTCGTGAGTTGTTATATAACCAGTATTTGTAAGTATTGTAATACTAGGTATTCGTACGGGGTACATGGCGATACCAGTACCTGTGAGGCCGAGTATTCAATGTTCCAGGTGTGGTCTCATGCTGATGAAAGATGAAATGAATATCCTTGTAAGTTATTTAATTGGGATTTGTATTATAAAGCTCCTTGTAAATGGTACGGAAACTTCTATATACTTACATACGCGAATACTAATAAAAATATATGCATAGCTTTCTATTATGCATATATTTATATAAGTATTCGCATATGAAGTGGCATAAAAAATATGTCAACATACTAACTTTTGAATTATACGGCGAAATTTTTTGTGAAAGTAATTCAACAATACCTTAAAACGAAAATTGATTGTAGTTTATGTTTTTAAAAATTAAAAACTTATATTCTAGTTTCATACAAATTAAGTGCATTTGTGCATTCATACTCGAAAATTTAAGTAAGACAATGAATACTACATTAGCTTCGATTAATATGAGACACTGAAGTGTGTCTTTATTAAATATTTAACATTAAAAATGACTCGTTGTCATACACCCAATTATAGCGGCTTTGCTATACATCTCGCTACGAGGGAAACGCGGGGCGCTGCTAGTTATCAATTAGACTGACGAAGTTTCAATATATTTTATTTTTATTGATTCTGAATAAACACGTTTATATATTTTTCTTTACTATCTTATACTTTTTAATCCATCTTATCCATCAAACACATATTCACACCAGATAGGTCTAATAGGATAGCTAGAGAGAACGGAGCGTCACATATCCTCAATTCTTACCTGCCTTGCCTCCTCTATATTTATATCTCACATCCTCCATTCTCCATGTTTTCGTTTATATCTATGTTTATTTTAATAATTAATTAAAAAAGAATATCTAATCATTATCACTATGGAAAGAAAATACTTGTAACATCTTATTAATTAATAATTGAACAAAATTCATTCAACGAGTGAATCGAGACGTTTGTATGACCGGAATTTAAGCACCGTTTTGTATCTGAGCATTGCCACTGCAATGAATATCTTTTAAGTTTGTAAACTAATTTGTTTTGTATGCAAAGTTTGCAAACTTGCAAAAGAGTGTAAACCTGAAAGTACAGTAAAAAGAGTGGAAATACATCATCAATAGGAAAAAATTAACACCTCCTTATCTCTACTGCTCTATCCGATGACAATATTTCTTAATCCTACATTCACGTCATTCAGGACACGTATTATAATAAAACTAAGTATTATATTGTTATTTACTCGCTTATTTTCCATTCCTCACGTTTCAGATACGGCATCCATTTTATAGTAATTTAAAAGTTAATGTAAATCATAAACATAATGTGCACATTCCGTAACAAATTTGCTTAAACCCTAGCGCTCTACGTGCGGCACGATTCATTGTCCTAAGATACGAAACTGCATTGTTCCGTTTGAGCTCTATAACACAATACCATACAAACTATCGCATCCCGAAGAGCCACATTGTCACATACCGAAACTAAATGTGAAACGTGATTCAGTTAGGTCGGTGAACTTGCTCTATTAACTCTATGTGCAGGTTCTACGATAATTCTTAGGGTGCGAATTGTTATAGCTTCCGTTCATGTGACGAGACTTTGAGCTAGTGCTCTTAAGTCTTAGTGTTGTTATCATTCATACGTTAAATGTAGCGTACAGCGAATTTTGTTGTAGTCAATCAAACAAATACTCCAATAAAACTAATTCCAAGAATTAACTATCTTCATTTTGTTACTACAGACACAAACAAAACAAGTTATGATTATTTTCTCAGTCTACCTGTCTTAATGAACACAGTAACTGTCTACTATTTTCTGCATGAAATTAATATACGAAAATAATAAAAATAAAAACGACAGAGATAAGTATTTATCTATGATCTAGTAGTTAGTATTCTGATTCAGAATATCGATCTCCACATTTTTTTAATATATTTTTTCTGAGATTTATTAATATGATCACTTACTTGACTTTTCATAGGATCAGTGTTGATTTGGCACATATACGTTCCTGAGTCCTTGGGTTCCACATTGCTGATGTAGAGCTTCCAAGTGTTGTGTCCATTGTGTGTCACCGAGAGTCGTGGGTTGAGCGTGACCATGTGTGTGTGTATTGCTAGGATAGTCTTTGTATCGGATTTTATCCAGGCCACCTATAAAATAAATTGTTATTAATTGATAAGTTTATCTGCTATAAAATTTTCATATGTGCCTTAGACCTTAAACTAAAAAAAAAACGAGATTTTTTCAGGGCATTCCCACATCTATTTTTGAAGTGAATTTGTTAGCATAGGGTAAAATACACTTTATGTTAACAACATCCTATTAGAGGCGTTACAAGTGAGTGCTTTGAAATACATGTCATTGTTAATTAGTAGTTGTTAGTTTTCATCTCTATCGGCACATTCCCTACGACTGCCTGTTTTTTTTTTTAATAGAATAGGAAGGGAAGCTAGTAGCCAGGACCTTTTGGTGAATGTCAGGGCCCATAAACTTAGTCAAGCCCGTCAGATCCACCTATGCAATATAATATATAGATTTGGAATACATACCTTATAACCGCCCAAATGATTGACGGTGCACGTGAAATGAATGTCTCGCCCTTGGGCCACAGTAATATTCTCCAGTGGCGAGAGAAATTCTGGTTCCGGCTCGCTATAGCCCGACCCCTGCAGCTGACCTGCAACACAGAGCGGTAAGTTATCACTCTAATATCAGCGCTCAGTGCTCTGTAGTAAAGTTTGTATTAATACGTTTCATTTCGAAGCTATTACGCCAGCAATTGTATTAATACGTTTCATTTCGAAGCTATTACGCCAGCAATTGTATTAATACGTTTCATTTCGAAGCTATTACGCCAGCAATTGCACTGTATGAAGCAATTACAATTGAGTGTAAATATCTGTTTATGCTAGAGTAA
>JAFELO010002104.1:50657-80697 GCA_017140195.1 Eumaeus atala
AATAAATATAATGTTTCACCTCAAACACGTAGCTGGAGTTTACTCTTTAACAACTGTGGAGTAAATGGAGAAAATGTATTATTGTATTCATTTAATGCGTAAAAACATTGTACCATTGTGTAGAAGACATTGAACAAATCATGTTTAACTGCCCTATGAATTGCGTGAATCGCAAAACAAAGCGAGAACAATTATTAACTGAATAGATTAATGTGTTCACGTAGCCAAATTGAAACAAACATAAACAAGAGGTGGTATTGATATTCACATAATTGGGTTCGGTATTGTTCAAATAATATTGATAATGCTGACTTGTTGATGTTATAAGTTATTTATTTTATTTATTGATATCTTCTGTTGACATAAAACTAATAGAACAACTTTTTTCTGGTCAATTGAAGTAATTTTCCTATACCTGTTCCTCCCAGTTAGTTCGATCGAAACCAATTCAGAATGCATTTCGTAGCTGTAATTTCACAAATATATCACCTACTTAAAATCTACTTTCTCAATCACACCTAATAGTTATTCAATATTTTTCTATATATATTATACATCAATAAATTATAGGATGGGTGAACCATTTCAACCACATTTGAGCGAGGCCGACCTATAGGGGGGTTAAAAGGGTTAAAGAGCTAAATTTATAACTCTATATTCCTATTGCCTGTCATCTGCACTCGACATGTAATTATTAACGAGTGTGATCAGAATTTGGCAATTTTAAAGAAGAAAATCAATTCTTTTCCTGGTGGATATAATGACCAACCCCAACTGTACAATATGCAACTGACATGAAGACTTATATCATTTTCTTATAGAATATGAAGGAACAAATTATTCCGACAATAATTTATGATAGATACTAAATGTAATAAAGCAGAACTTTTCTTTTTTATGCATAATATCGTTAGTTCTAATTTGAAATTAGAATATAGTGACAGATTCTTAAGTTTTGTTAACCATTCGTTATATTAAAGGGATTTAGAGTTAAGTTTATAATATTTTTTTAATAGATGTAAGGCTAACTTACTCTTGTAGTGTATGAGCCTTTAAATAAATATTTAAAAAATAGAGGATGTGCCACCCTCCAGTGCATTGTTTAGCATAATTTTAACTTTTAGACAGTTTTATTGTTATGAAAGATTAAAGAGCCTTTGTACCTATCTGACAAAGGCTATTCCTTACCATAGTGATATTTTTAAAAAATATTTGTGTACCCGACTAATAATAAAAATGCTCGCCATATTGCGAAAACTATGGGAACTAATTTCTTCAAATGGCAACAAAAGAGAGGTAACGTAGCAGCAGCGAGACTGTCGAAATAACTTTTGAACTTTAATTTTCCGATCGAACTTTTGTACTGAAATGACCTTATTGCGGTTGAAACAACATACCTTGTCACATTTTATGCATTTTTAAATTGTATGATGTAAAATAATTTGAGCTTTAAAATAAGGATAAAAGCTTTAACATAGATTTATTCTGCTCATTGATTCCATAATGAAGGCAAGCTATGCGGATGGCCCTGTAGGCCACAGGGCCTACCGATTATTTTTTCTGCAGAAGAAAAAAACTAGTATCGAATTAAACGTCCGTAAGTAAGGTTCGACAAAAGGCCCATAGACATTCGCATAACAGAGGATATGCAGACGCGTCGTCGTCCTTTATACAAACTGCCTATTGTTAAGTCATCCATAACTCCGACAAACATCACTCTTCGCCAGTAGGCAGTAGCCTGTGAGTACTTTTCAGGTTATTCTGACACATATTGGTTAAAATGTCCCGATATCAAATCTCTGGTGGAAATTTAAGTTGCAATATTTGAAATGCATCTTATTACTTGGAAGAGGTAGTGCCACGTTTGTAGCCGAATTACCGGCACAAAAGCGAAAATTCCCCTCGGTAACACATTATCACAGCAAAGTGACAGCTATGTCGCGTTTTGTGATTTACTCGGGACCCATTGTAAGTACTCCTTCCTTAAGAAAAGAGGGTAGCACGTCAAGCATAACAATCATGCAGATGTTATGGGCGCCGGTGGTCATCAAAAGACGCCGAATAATCATTTTCCCATTATGTAGGATGTTTCGTAAGACACTGTGCCGACTCACACGTGTTCAGTGCTCGATTCTAATTTCGAACATGTAAAAAACAGTTACCCAAAATTTGGCCTACTTGTCTTTTAAACTCTCACAATACGGTTACCTAGACATGCCCGTCGCTAGCCGCCCGTACAGTTGACGCGCCCGGGGAGTTTGACTTTGGGCCGTTGAGAGTTTCTATCGATATCATACGGTGCCCATATTTTCAGAAAATAATTGCAGTAAATTCGGTGAAGTTTGTATGTAATAAGCAATATTTTCCTTTTATTGTAGTTTTATTGGTTACATAGGATTACATACTGTGTGTAAAAAATTGTTAATTTACAATTAACGTTGTATTGTAAATAAATATTTGGTCCAATATGATTCTAGAATCGATTATTGGTAAAGTATAGAGATAGCTAGCTACACTTGATAATACAAGAGACAGAGGATTGGAGGTCTATGTTCAGCAATGGAAGCATACAAGCTGATGACGATAAAACTTTTTAAATCAATGATGTCACGAACAGGCTTCAATAAATGTAAATAGCGTTTGATTTGTAAATTAATGTCCTGAGCTATCATTTATAAATTCCTCCACAATGAACAGATAGCAATTAGTATCTGCCATTAGGAGTCGGCGAACCGTTATGTGGACACCAGTGATTCGGCTTTCGGCATTCGGCACTCAGTGATTAGGGCCGTGAATCGGGAAGATTCGAAAAAGGGTCGCACTAAATGTCCCATACTGTGACATCAAAACGATTAATGACCTCGTGGGGGTTTTCGAACGGAATATTTTTTTTAATTCAATTTCGTAGAGATAAGTTTTTGATTCAGACTGGGAATGATACAAAATGTATTTCGGTTGTGGCTTCGTCATCATCATTCAAAACCACTGTTTTTGCTTATATTATTTATTGTATTGTTGTTGAATTAATACCCATTCTCACATACAACTGTCGTGTTTGTCACATCACGAGGAACATGGAAAGATAAGGCATTGCATTTTGTGCTATAAAAGTTCCAAGGGCCTTGGCTCTGACCATGTGTCTTGATGCAACCATGCAAAATTAAAATGGCGTTAGTACCGCCTACATATCATGCTGATCACCTGCTATAGTAATGTTACAAATGAAGGAAAGTATCATATAAAACATTTCGCTATCACTACAGAAACCTTGAATGAGTGAATGTTGGGTCTGACATTCAAATATCGTTAATTCTATTTTACCGTATCCAACGGTGACAGTTGCGAAAGCTAAGTAGTTTCCAACCAGCATAATAGTCTTGCCTTCCGTAGAGATGTCGTCAGTTCACTGTGCATCTACTACAGTGTTTTGTAAGGGTAGTGTTTTTCTCTTAGGCACAACCTTTTTGCGAAACCATGTGCCACCCTCGGTATCATCTTCTTTTTAAAGATTTCCATCTCTGCAAGGCCGGCCAAGCATTATCTCTGGTATTGTGGATTTCCGTAGGCATTATTGATATTTGCCATCGGCACGACCGGGGATTTACCTCTCGATCACTTGATACCGGCGTGACAGCATCGCTGTCGCGTTTCGTGCGGTTTGTGAGACGCCGGTGGCTCATTTGCCGTTACTAATCCTGGCACGATTGCTGGTTTATCCATTTTGCTTTAAACATATATATTGATAATGAGACACTAGAGGCAAAATGTAAAATTATATTTACACGTAGAAATGTACATGTCACACTTTAAAGAAACCTTACAAATTCTCGTCTATATTGCGAAAATTTTAAATGGGTTAAGTAACATACACCTTTGAGTAACACACTGCAAATATGTAATACACACACGGAAACAGCTGAAACTTAAGAATATTAGAACAAACTGAAAAATACACCTGATACAAACAGAAACATTTGTATTGTGGGTTTTGCTACTAAACAGACATTTACTTCGAGAACAGACAGTGCCGCTAAACAACATAATAAATAGTTCTGGCATCGTTACAAGATAGCTGGTAAGTCAATTAATATTACCGTTTCTTTTCTAACTTCCTTCCTAGTGCGTTGTGACTTACCGATATATATTTACTTATATAACACTAGTTGCGTCCTGTGGTTTTATCGTAAGTTTTGACTCTGCCGAGTTTCTCAGGATAAAAATTCGAAATATACTTTAGGAATAAATAGTAGCAATGCTGCATAGGAGGAGATAGTGCCAAGCATGGCTCGTGACACTATATCCTCCTATGCAACGGAATAGGGCCGGCGCGACCGGGGAGGTACCTCTCGTTTACATAATACCGCCGTAAAGTGAAACCTTCGTCGCGTTTCGTGTGGTTTGTAAGCAGCCGGTGGCCCCTTCAGGGGGCGGAAAGAGGGAAACGCATCGGCATAATAATTATTTGGATGTTCATGGGCGTCGGTATTCGGAAAAGGGGCTTCGATTGCTCGTTTGCCCCCTATTCAATAAAAGAAGAAAAAATTCTTCACCTAACCAAATAATTTCGTAAAAAATTGATCAATCCTTGTCGAAGGTCTAAACATCGCAACACAAGATTTATAAGTACGACATCAAGTGGAAACAGAAGATAAACATTTAATTTGGCCATGCAGATGTGTGTAGCCGTCCGTAAGTGGTTTTAATAGGATATCGAGCCATGTATTCTTATGTACTATATGGTTCGAATATGAAATGTACGTGTATTTTAAGGAGTGCATCATTGCACTACAGTTTATTTTTAACTATTTTTTTTAAACTTGTAGTTGTTTACACCTAATATCAATACCAAACATAATTTCAAATGTTAATAAGAAATTACTTTACTTGCATTAAGTCTTAGTAAGTTATTCTTAGGTAGAGAGTAATAAACTAGGGGAACCTGACTCAACTATATGATTTCGAACGTGTCTAGTACAATTTGACGCCGGCCAGCGGGCTTCATGCTTACACAGTCGAAGCTGCTTGCTGTAAGTAACGGCACCCGCGAATAGTTAGTACATATGCGGTACCTATGACACCACGAAATCCTACCCGTAATAAGGCACAATCAATGTTTTGAAGCAAATTCATCATCACACAAAAAAATACTTCAACCTTTGAGCAAGCATGAGAATGAAGTTAAATTTTTATACGTTCATACATGATACACTGTTAGTGCGCAGCGTTGTATAAAATTATATTACACGAGTAACTGTATTTTTATTATTGTAGTTATTCTCTCTATAGAATTCCGTATTTTAAATACGGAGCTCATAAACATTGTATGCTAATTTTTTGTAAACTTACATGAAAAAGGTTACAGAAAATCCAGAGTACGCGTATGACGCGACCTATATTCTATACATTATCTAACGCACTCTGACGGATACAGAGTTATTTATGCGCACATCCGATTTTTTTTTGCATACGACCAACAATACATGTGAACTGGCACAAGAAATATGGAGTACGAACATCCAGTAGCTGTATCAGGCTGATATTAGAATTTAGTTAAAGTTAGTGGCAGTGGAATGGAACCGGCACTACCGGGTACCTCCAACTCATATGACGCCGCCGTAAAAAGAAACTATTCTGTCAAATTTCGTGTGTTTTGTGAGTTTTCGGTGGCCCATGAAGGAACAAAGAGGATGACGCCTCTACATCATATGTATGGGGATATTTGTGAGCGTTAGTAGTCATCTAAGTGCTACTACTGTATGTATGTATATTGAGTATATAGATATTAGTGATCACCTGAAAATCTCAATTGCAATAAATATCCCACTAGTACCCTCTAATTAATAAAAATTAAAATTTAATCTATATATTGATGTCTTAAATTTACGCGATTGTTACTCATTACAATAAAACTACTATTACGGAATCCGCGATAAAATCCGTAAAAGTACTTTTATTATTATTTATAAAACTTCCGTTACGGAGTGACTATTTGACTGACTGACAGACAACGCACGGCCGAAATTACGGTACTTACAAACATTAAATTTTGTACAGAGGTTCCTTTCATAATGTAAGTGCACACTTTAAAGGAAGGATTTTTAGAAATTATAATCGTCTAGGGGTAAAGTAGGCGGATGAAGTATATAACATGGATGTGACCAGTACGTCATAATTTGTTCGATACCGTCACGACGTGTAATATTTCAAATTTGTAATTCCTCAATTAACATTGAACCAAAATTCAAATTCCTCAATATCCCGATTCCTTTCGGATGGGGGTTTATGGGCTACGTACCCAAAGGGTAAAACAGGACACTACTACTGAGTCCCCGCTGTCCGTCTGTCTCTCATCAGGTTATATTTCATTAACCGTGATAGCTAGATAGTTGAAGTTTTCACGGATTATGTATTTCTGTTGTATGTAATATGTATGGTCCCCTTCATCAAACGCAATTCTTTGTTACTTCTATAGATGGCAAAGAAGCCTTCATATGCGGGTCTAACTCGCATTTGATCGGTTTTTGCACTTCGATGCAGATGTAAATAATGCAAGGCATCGTATTAAATATGTTATTGATATTGAAAAGTTTTTTGTTCGTAATTGGTTTGACTCACGTCCTTTCCTTTTCTTATTCTGTTATGTATTGTCATTTTCTTACGTATCTATTAAAAACAAAGATAATTGTGTATATTTCTATGCATGTCTTATTGGCGGTGTATGTTTTGGACGGCATGGTGTCTCATAACAATGGTGAGGATTCGCATTATTTGAAATTGACCAACGCATTATCATACATACAAACAAATAACTGCACTATTGGCCAAAATATTCAATATTAAATTTATATTATAGTAACTTTTATTCTTGATTTATACATTATTTTATGTATTATTTCATATGTATATTGTGTTTTACTGTAGTATATTATTATATTATCTGTGTGTTGTTGTATTTTACTACTATTATTAATGGCTCCAGAGACATGTATGTGATTTGGCATAATTAAACTACGCTCTATAAGTACGGCTCATGAGGATCTGTTGGTGGCGATAGCTGGGCACGATGTGGATAGCGCTGAATGAGACGTGGCTTAGGCAATGATGCCTGGCTATAACCTTCATCACGTTCCTCGTCCACCGCGTGTTCGTAGTCTGGGTGGTGGGGTGAGATTCTATTTCAAACGCGAAGTGCCCGTACACACGCATAAACACCCTACACACCATCTGTGGTACAAATGTGGCTACAGGTGAATATAAATTCTAAAAAAATCGCTGTCGGTACTGCTTACCGTCCACCTTGGCTTGGTGGGAATACCTTTATTAGCACACAAAGTGAATCTACCTGTTCCTTATCGTGGCGTGGCATGATCACATAATACTGCCCGGCGATTTCAATACTAACATGTTAAATACCAGCGAGACCATCGCATTGCTGCTTAACAATCTTTAGTCCAACTTCAGCCTTCGTCAACTTATCATCGAACCGACTCACTTTACTCCACATAGTGACACCCTGCTCGATCTCGTTTGCATAGACTTAGAGTATGGGTAGATTACATCCCCACCTCGAGCGACCACACTTTAGTAGTGTGAGAGTTGGATGTGACCAAATTAACAAGACGATCGAAAAAGTTACCTTTTAGGCCACTCAAAGACATAGATCCCACCTTATTAAAAAACTGCGAACATGCTTTGACTGGAGCGCTATGAACTTAAATGAAAACATCAATGAAGTGACTAAATACCTTACTACTAACCCGCTTACAGCTTTTGATATTCTTGCCCCTCAAAAATGTAATATCTTGAAGGAGAAGACCTACCCTCGGATAACCTATGCTAATCGCCTTACGATGAAGCGACACGATGAAGATTTTCGGAAATCTCGTCCATTAAATAGTGGGACAAAAATAGGTTACTATAAACAGCTTAAAAATGTCGTAGCGCAGGCCGTTTTTGCAGAAAAATATGCATATTTAAAAAATATATTTGCACGAACGTAAAAAATACCAATACTAAAGCTATGTGGAAACTTATTAAAGAAAATGTAAATTTTAAAAGCACTGATATTGAGCTTTCCACGCACCTGTGTGATGTGGAGAAATTAAATAAGCACTTTTCGAATGTCCCAGGAAACAATATCGTGGATCTATCTTGTATTGATTATTACCTAGAAAACAAATATAATGCGGCAAACACTTTCAGCCTACGCCCGGTAACGGAGAGAGACGTAGCTAACGTTAAACAGAACCAATGTTATTGGTTCAGGTGGTATCTCGTTGGACATGTTACTCCTGACTTTTCCTTACACGTTGAGTAAAAAATATTAGAAAAAATAGTCTGCATGCAGCTATCAGACTACATAGAAACAAGTTACATCTTACCGGAAATGCAGTCGGGCTTTAGGAAGCATCATACTCGCGGCATATGATAATGCCGAATACCCCCAAAAACCACCGCGAGTGCCATCAGTGCCGCCCTTGTTGAGGTGCCCCGGAACAACAATCACCAGGGTACCTCGACGGCTGGTCAGCCCCCTAAGGGGCTAACTCCACCTCCACAGATGAGGTTTTCAACCGTCTTTGGGACAGTGCAATGCGGTGAGGTTCCCATCCTCGCCCCTTGCCCCGTGCGCAAAAGCGCCACCTTCTGTTGCTCCTAGGTCCCCTCTTCTTATAAGAGCGGTACCGAGAGCGGTTCCTCCTCCTGATCTTTAGGCCCCCTCTTCTTATAAGATCCCCCTCGATTCAAATGGCTTCGCCTGGGTTCACCCCAGGCTACTAAGCCCCACCGCCACGATAAGGCTTGTACCCATGGTTCGACTAGTATGACTACTGCTCTAGTTAACGTTACTGACACCCTACACGCACAAGACGGCACTGTTATGTTATGGTACTTCTTGATTTTTTTCGAGCTTTTGATTGCATTAATTTGATTGGATTAGATGAGGTACTGTAGTGTTTTGATTGTATTAATTTGATTGGATTAGATGAGGTACTCTGTACTGTAGTTTTCTAGTTATCTACAGAATAGATATCAAGTAGTCGACATAAGAAAAGAAGAGCAAATGTGATTTCGTCGCATCAATGCAATGTTACCAGGGGAGTACCTCAAGGCTCTATGTTGGGCCTGTATTACATACGTTTTAAGCATTTACTCGGCTGACGTAATTGAACGTATACGGTACTCTAAATATCATATATCTATGCTGATGATATTCGGCATAGATGTGATATTTTTGCCAAAGAGTTGGTGACATACATATCTTTCAAGCCGACGATATCGATATCACTCTCTCTCTCTCTCTTCGGCAAAATTAAACAGTGATCTGGAACTGATTTTTGACTGGGCTCAATTAAATACGCTAGTACTAAAGCCAAACAAAACGAAGTACTTCGTTTTTGGTGCGTGACGTACGTAGCTGCTTTTACCGCCTAAAGGTTCTGTATCGCATTAGAAATTCACTGACTGAAGATCTTCGTGTTAGACTTTGCGAAACCTTGGTTCTATCTCAATGTAACTACGGTGGTGCTGTCATATACCCACGACTATTAAACAGGACTGAAAATGCCTATGCACGATACTGTCTCAATGTACCACTCCGATCTTAAACCAGGCAGGTATACTAGAAATGGAAAGCCGTGTACGTCTACATCTTGCTACCATGCTGTATTAAGCATGGTGTACCTATTTATTTATTTAAAAAGTTGAGCTGGACAAGGGATATTAACACCACGCATCTCACTAGATCTTTGCGTTGCGCACTGTGTATGCTCGTTAATAGAACCGCAACATTTAGGAGCTGCTTCAAATATGCAGCAACTAAGTGCTGGAACAACCTCCCCCCTCCGATGCGTGACGTTTGTATGAAATACAATTTTAAACGCCGGTATAAAAAAAACTACTTAATACTTTGACAAAAGAATGAGTAAGCATTTAATGTATGTATTATTTATTTAATATATATTATCTTAGTATAATGTAACATATACTGTATGTATAATATAGGTACATATTACGTTTAGATATGCTATAAGGGTGTGCGTGGCTTTGTACAGTTGTGCATCTATTTATATTGTGTGTGTCAATTTACATTATACATTATACTCGTATATATCAAGATAATTTTAAATATAAAAATAGTGCAGTTTAATTCGCTCAACTCTCATATGTACCTAACGCATTTTGTTTTTTTTTATGTATATATAATAACATGGAATATTTATATGTATATAAGAAGTATGGTGCGGTCAAATGTATTATTTATAAACGGTGTGTATAATAAATATTTTAGCAAGTATTTGTTATTTAAAAAAAATTGATAATACTGCCAAATTGAAAGAAAAATCGGGTGATCCAGAAAATCAGTGTCTGGACAATAGAAATTTATATACATACATACATACACACACACGTGCACGTATACATACATACATACATACGAACTACTTCTCACGCAGTTGAGTAAAAAGAAAATTTTTTGTTCGTTTTAAATACTCAATTTTTTCACTATTACAAATCTATATTATCAGACAATTGACGATTCGCGTGGGACATCTAATGTAATATAATGTTAAAAATTACACTTAACTTAAATTAAAGAATACTATAAAAAAGAAAAAAAATAGGGGTGTACAAAAATTGCAACTCTTGACGAGACCATCTGGGCATTGTATGGTCGAAGTCGGCTGATGTGTCCAGCGATCACCCTTTCTAGGGTATACCTGGGCGGTTTTAGTCAGATCAAGTTCGACCTAACCATCTCAGTCATATTAAAATACGTTAGAAAAAATTACAAAAATTATGAGAACTGGATTAGAAAAGACTTCGGAGATTACCCTAAAAAAATAACATGTTCTTGTAAGCTTTACCACCCATAATTTTAGCCGGGGACGGATTTAAGCATAGAAAAAATACATCATACTGACTATGAAACGGATTTTATCGTGATAAGTAAAATTTCATTGAAGTTGATTGCATCAAGTAAATCTTAAGAAACGCGTTTCTTAAGATTTACTTGTGAAATGAGACAGAATCAACGTAATCAAAGATTGTATCGAAAATAGTCATAATAATGAATAACATTCATACGAAAACAATAGAAAAATACAATATTTTAATGCAATATACGGTATACTTCAAGACGTGCCCCGACTGTGTGATTACATACTCTAGTTAATAAACACAAAATATTTAATAT
Organism: Eumaeus atala; assembly: GCA_017140195.1. Taxonomy (NCBI): domain Eukaryota; kingdom Metazoa; phylum Arthropoda; class Insecta; order Lepidoptera; family Lycaenidae; genus Eumaeus; species Eumaeus atala. Next base: position 61,855 of record JAFELO010002104.1, read on the forward strand.
AAAATATGATGGCCATGAGCTTACGAAGAAGAGATCTGCCCGCATACAAATAGCCTGTGACCGAAAACGTTATTCCAAACACTGTAATAAATCACATTTGCATTTCGGTAATATACGTTTATTATCTAATAGAGCGTGAACATCTGGTTACATTTCAATGCAATTATATCATTATATTATAATACTATTACTATGATTATTATTTGTCTGCGGTTTTAGACACACGGAGATTATGTGAAAATGAATAAATGTAAATATATGGAAGGAATATTTGTAATTTTTGTAGACACTATGTAGGTAAGGTAGACGATCTCCATGTAGATGTTTTTTGGCCTCGAACTGAGACAATTAATATGTTTTCACACGATACGCAGAAAATGCCTAGGTAGCGAGTGTATTAGCACCCTTATCAAGATGTTGTATCTTGAATGATGACAATAATAATAAAAAGATAGAAATGTCATGTTTTGCGTGGTTTGTGTTTATCTCGTGGCTTATTAGGTAAAGTTTGAAGTAAGGTTTGAAGGAGGGTAGCTAATCTGCATACGTGTTGTTAACGAGTGTCGGTAGTAACCAAATGGTTCCGACAGCTCGTTTGTCCACCTATAAATGTGCACAAACAAACTATGTTAAGCACTCGTTAACTCATAACTCGTTAAACATCATAAAGATGTGTTGTGAGAAGTGGCTGACGAAAGAATATTTATGTAACGAGTGCTACAATAACAAAAGCAAATCTCGTCAAAATAAAATGGTATTAATCATAGATTCCTCACTCCAATTTGTCACTTCATATGAAATTATAACTTTAGTTTTTTCACCAGACAATATTATAATATCCAATATGGCGTGTTGCTCAATGATTTCGGTCATTTATAATTCGGTCCGAATGACATTTAATTATCTGCTCATATCAAATGAACTCGATACGAGATCCAACTGCGGTAAGTACGGCGTCACTATCCAGCCCGCATCAATAATCCCTTTATACCTTCCCATGGTTTCCGCCTCGCTGTATCATTTACTGCGTGGGGTGCATAATTATGCGCTGCGAGAGGCATCCCGGATGATTGTGAACAATGCTATCTGTCGCCTGTATATTGTAAGATAGTCGTTAGTTTTTGTTTTCTCTTAAACATAGGGTTAACGAACTATCGGACCCAGGATAGAAGCGATTACTGACACCGAAGTATGAAAATGCCCTCCTTTTTATGTTTTTGAAAACATCTCTAAATAGTTCAATCCTAAACTGGAACATTTTTTTTTATAATTTTAGTAGGGCTTTTGGAGCCAGATGTCACCTACTCCACTTTCTTAACTCCATTTTTTTTATCTATTCTTTTATCAATATAAGGTTTCACTTCAATTATGTGTGAATCCCTCGTTTTTGTAGAGCTATATATATATATATTTTTTTTTTAATTTACATATTTCACAACCAAAACAATATAATTCAAAGTTGAATTCGAAAGCACATTCCTTTGTAGCATTCATTCCGTCAGCGCCCATTCCTCAGCTTTCAAAGGAATTCAAAATGCTTTCATCTTTTTTATAGTTATGGCAGAATTCGTATCATGTCTAATACACGCACACACATACACGCGCACGTACACACAGACATACACACACACATCTTCACGCCAGCAGTTCCCTAATGGTACTGCTGGCTAGGTAAATTAAACGGAGCCCCACATAACTGGTTTAGTCTGGGCAATTATTATATAATGATTATTAATTAGAGTGTTGTGTAAAATGCCCTCGGGAAAGTAAACATAAAAAGATGATAAAACAGAAGAAACCTTCACTATTCCCATACAGTGTGTCTAGTCTTTTGGCTGGCTTATGGTGTATTGTGACCATTTTCAACGACACACGTTACAAACGTTACAAAAAGTGTTATTTGCCTTTATCTAGTTTCTAATAACTATCCAATGTCAGGAACCCCCGTGCTTCCGAGAGCACGTCAAGATGGCGGATCTGCGCCTTTTTTCTCTCCGGGTGTGTTATACTATCATCCCATCGGCATAGAAGGATAAGGCAATGGCGAGTGCACTTGCGCCTGCGCAGAAACACTCGTGCGTTGGAATAGATTCCGCACAGCTTGCTATCTCTACCTAATGAGGGCCGCCGATGTCGAAATTCCCGAAAGGAAAGGGACATTATTCTATTCTAATAGATTGGTTTTCACACTTGAATAAATGAATAAACTTTATATACATTTTCTACAATTAATTTATTTTTCATTAACATGAATTTTCATCAAGAAGTGACGACAACACATTCAATCAACTATAAATCTCTTTTGACTTTGGTAATTGTTATTTTGCATTTTAACATGATAATTTACTACTACTTTAAACGTAAAATAGTGCAAAAGTACTCACTACAAAAGAGAACTCACTTTGCTACGTCCCACTAATGAATTACAATATATTAATATTTATTCAACAACATGACCTGGAAAAGTTTGCGTTAACGAGATATACGTACATAAAACTACACCAAAGCGACTCACATACACGTTTTAATCATCACAGTAACTTAAGAAGACGCATTATACAATAAAAACTATTGGCTGTTGTCTAAACTACACATCTACATAACTATTTTGCATCCGTATAACAGTTGTGCAGGTGAGTTACACTTCTATCCTCTGCTGCTCAGATGGTACTTCCAGGTCACGATACTGAATAAATCATCACAGTCATCCCGTTTATGTGCATCGGCTTTCGCCAAATAGCTCCAACTGCTCGTCTACTCCCTATTATAGGGGCATATGGGAGCAAATCAGCGTTCAGGACATGACCTCTATGAAGAGGTCTTCCTCTAGCTCCTCTGCATTGTTTTTTCCAGAAGCTTCTAGAAAATACACCAGTTCACAGTAAAAGTGAGGTTTGTATATTATATATTACCATTTATGCAATCAACTTCAATGAAATTTTACTTGAAACAATTATGATATAACTAATATTTGCCTATTATCTATTATCACCAGGTGCGCTCTTCTGGTGTTCCAATTTAGATGATATCTGATGGAGCTATCAGATTAAGCAATCGCATAATAGAACTTACAAGTGCTATTTGGCTAATGTTTGTATACAAACGCTATTGTGTAATGAAATACGGAACATCAATTATCTTTGTAATAATACTTAACATCTAAGCTTTTAGACTATATATTACGACGGCAGGACGTAGGACGTACTTTAGTACAATGATAATGAAAATTTAAACTCAAGTATGAAAAAGATGTAGTGATAAACATTTTCGTGACATTTTTCATTCTACATAATCCGCTAAAAACGGTATTAGAAAGCTCCACCCCAATGGTATATTTTTTAGATTGCAGTACGCCTTGAAACTGCGAGAGCTTGCTAGCCTATTTATGCAAAAGCGAAATACCACTCACTGTTTGATCATAAAATCTCAGAAACAATAACATTTTCAGACTTGAAATTTGGTAAGTAGACACTTTTTAGTGTGCAGACTTCCCCTAAGAACCAATTTTATGAAGCTCCACTCATTTATTTTTGGGGGTAGCGTGAGCGGGTGAAACCGCGAGCGACTATTGCGATTAATAATTCAATATATTATTTTACTGTTAGTCTTATAGAATAGAAAATATGAATATGAATACCTCACCGAAAGGGTGACATTTACACAACTTGTTTCCGTGTGTGCGCGACCGCTTAGCGAAAGATTGTCTAGAGAATGATCATTGATTGCGTTGCACAATTCCTTACCGGTCACTATCTTTACCTTTTTTTCTGACTTCTCGACGGAATGTAATGAGTACGAACAAACTGTGCATCACATTAGGATAATTTAAATTATTGCTCGTATTTTGCTGATTATAAAAACAGTATATAGTATTCGACAAATTATATTAACACCCGTATATACTACCCCATACTATGAAAACTTATACTATTGTTTGTAACTACAAACAATAATATAAGTTTTCATAGTATGCATCGATATATAGGGTTCCATAAATAAATTTACGAGACAATGCTTAAGCGGTGGTCAGCACTATGGGTCCCTCAAATCATTTGTGAATACGGGCGTATTTTTTTTTGTTACTGCCCTATCTGGAAGGTGTATTTTAAATTCATGCAATTATTCTGTATTTAATATTTTTTTGTTTGAAATAGGTAGCGGTACCTCATTGAAGCATATTGAAAATACACATAGTCGCTTGTACAAAATTAACCAACCAGGATACTCAGCCACGTGAAAGCTCTGCAAACGGTGCGCATTTATGAAGAGGCAGCAAAAACGTTTCCCGTTACCACCCAACTGTGCAAGTGAAAATTAATAACGACAATATTTCTATTTACCGCGCAAATAAATTTACTTTTTCTATCCTCTCTTTTATCTTATAGTTTATACTTTTGCTATCCTCTCGTAAAAACAAATCTAAAAATATATTTCTGGTGTAAATAATAAATAGATAAGAATATATAATTACTATATATATATATATATATATATATATATATATATATATATCATATTGTAAATATGTGTATTTACAAACATATATTCAATATATAATAATAGTATCTGTGGTCTTATCAGGCCACGTTAGTCTAGTCCTGTCCTGTGGTAAGTACCGTAAGGATGTGTGTTACAGGTACTAGACAACGGAAATATATTTAATATTTTTTATAAATTTTATATATTTATCATTTTTACCAGGCGAGATTCGAATGCACGACCTCTTTGGAGCAACACGCGGAATAACCGCCACGTTACCTACTAAGCCAGCCGGTCGTCAAATATATATAAAAGGATTTCAATACATTCGTTTTTAACAGGATAGGAGGTAAACGAGCAATCGGAGCCTTTTTACGACTACCGACGCCCATGAACGTCTACATCATTACTTTGCCGATGCGTTGCCCTCCTTCCCCCCCCCCCTCGGCTACTCACAAACCGCACAAAACACGTCACTGAAGATGTTTCATTGCACTTTACGACGGTACTATGTGAGTGAGAGGTACATCCCCGGTCGTGGCGGCCCAATTCCGTTACGTGGGAGGATGTAGTGTCATGAACATGCATCCTCACACTACCTCTGAAACATTAGTTCACTACGGTGATTTTGTCTCATGTCACAAGTAAAATCTTAAGAAACGCGATAAAATCCGTTAAATATAATAATACGTTCGCGTAAATGTACGAAAACAATATTACTTCATGTATATAAATATTTATTAATAATTTTTTTCCACAAATATTCATCGATTCTCAATATCTCACGTCTTGAATAATCTAACAGCTTTATTTTTCAAAGTATAATGATGTGAATTCTTTATTGTAGTCATCAAACCAGGAATAATTAACCATCCACAGCAATTTTAATGATACGACACGGTCGGAGATCGTAGGGATTCGCACATCATAAATATTTTGTTTAGTGGATTTGAAAATATTTTGAATAAGTAGTTTTTGCTTTGCGCTTTTTTGATAAGGTGTCTCCAGCTTTAACATTTCAATATCGACGACATTTTGTGGGACTTTAACGCTAACTAATGGTTCCTCAGATATAGAAATTCAATCTTACTTATAAAAAAAACATTCGACGTCGAATACAGTTTGACGGTAAAAAATTTTGGACTCTCGTATTTAATAAAAACTAATTGTCATACGTGAGCAACGTCCTATTTTATCAGATAACTAGCAGTGCGTCCCAGCTGCGCTCGGATATTCCACAAAGTATGTTTGCATCGCGTTATACCATTAATAGAAGATAAGAAAATTGCAGCCGAATGGGGCCGGTTGTACTGGGAGGTATGAGGTAGGTAAGTGACAGCTTTACAGTTTACGTTGACTGAAAATCACTGAGCACTAGCAGACCGCCCTTTTTTCTTTTTTGTTGACGTCAGCAAACGCATTTAGGTGCCTTTACAGGCCCTGGGGGCGGCCCAGTGGTGTGTGGGACTCGCGGCACGTGTAAGTGCCGAATAGCCGAAAAAACCACCGCGGGTGCCATCAGTGCCGCCCTTGGTGAGGTGCCCCGGAACAACAAAACATAAGGGCACCTGGACAGCTAATCAGCCCCTAAGCATACAAGGCTTGAACCCTGGTGGGGTGACATTCTTCAAGAAAAAAAACAGTAGCAGTGGAAGAACTGTTTTCCCTGCTATCCCATATTTCATCACACATACCATCACTGTACTCATTAGAGTATTTCGCATAGCATTAAAGTTTCACACCAACAGTTGGAGCCACGTGTTGACAACCTCAGACACACTCCTCCATTCTGTGGGCTACCGAAAGCTCACAGACCACACGAAACTCGTCAGAATATCTATTCAGCTGCCCGAGCGCATGACACTCTTTCTCAAAACAGGGACACAGTGAGACAATTTGGCCATTGCATGATTATAATGCGAATGATATATGGCGTCGGTATTCATCTAAAGGATCCGAACGCTCGTTTACTCCCCTTTAAAATAAATATGCAACACCGTTAATTTAAAGACATATTAATAAAAACATCTTTCGCCAATTCTTATTCAACGTGTATAATAATTTAAAAGCACTTCACATTTGGGCGGAGCTGTATGCGATTACGTATTCCAATTATTCAGTATTTCATGCCCATCGACGCCTATAATTACATTCTGATAAAATTGCATTAAATTTACCACGTTCGCTTACAATTTTCCGAACAATTTCATGATTAGTTATATTTATTGCGGATTTATATTCGAAAACTCTTAACAATTCAAATAATTTGTATAACGTTCCATATTATACGGATTCCGTTATCCGTGTTCCAAATCACCACGGATTCAATTTAGGTGGCATAATGAAACAATGTGGGACTCCGCAGCCACGGAGATGAGTTGAGTGCTTCAAGAACAATTAAAAGAAAAGGTTGTATAAAGTGTTTTCAATTAAACTTGGAATCCGCTAAGGCAACGCTCGGGTTCTAACGTCAAGCGCCGACATCGTGAGGGAATCTGGGCCACCACTGCGTCTGAACTGCACCGTCCGTTTCAACAAACATTTATTAGTTGGATTGCAACGATTTAACCAATCATGTTGAAGGAAATAATTACATTTTATAAGATTAACGGTTTCAAATATTTAAGATTTTTATAGAATAAATTGCCTTTGTGTGGAAAGTGTAATCGGAGCTAGTATATAAGTAAAACTACATCTACATGATTAATGCAGATGCATTACTCTAATGCCCAATGGGCCACCAATCACGCCCAAAACCAAGTATCACGTGAGCGAGAGGCATTTATAATATTTTGCTATTGTAATACTTTATGAGAAAGTTACACAGTGTAGCCATTTTGATCCAGTACACGCCCACTGGACCGCCAACCATAGAAGGAACATCCTCATTGAGCGCGGTTCAGCCGAAGCTATTTGCTGCTTTTATTTAATTTTTCCTATTATTAACATGCATGCGCTTTCAGAAGCATCATTTACTTTTTTCGGACACCGTTAAAGACCGTTTTATGTTAAGAGTAAAGGAGTTCAACTGCATCCAAAGTAAGGTTTTATATATCTTACTCTTTTCCAGCAAAAATACAGGACAGTTGATAAAATTTGGCTCAAATATACATAGTATGTAGTCTGGAACAATATCAAAATATTTACTGTCCTGAAAATAAACAGTTGCCTTATGCTGAATTTTAGGCAGGTAAACCTGTAAGATACTGCTGTGTCCCGCGCTTCGTATATACTATTTCTATTGCATACATTTATTAGAGTTGTAAAAGCACGCTTATAAAGTGGCAGAATTCGCATTCATTATCACAGTACATACAACGGAGCAAAGCCTGATAATGATAATGATATTTAAAATGGAAATATTTTACTGCTGGCAGTTACTTTAATATATTACTTTATTGTGCTGTTTGAAAGCTATTTGCTGTTTATATAACTCCGAGCAGAATCACGGATGTGTTTCTGCTGATGTAAGTGAACAGTGAGTGCGAGCGATTTACTTTACGATAAGAATCTTTACGACCGAAGAGCTCATAACTAATAAGGCTAAAGTCATATGTTAAGTCAGAAATACGGGGATATTTTCATTAGTATGATGCCTTAAAACCAGTTAAGTATATTAGGTAGCGCCAGCTGTATTGCAGCTGGATCAGGCCGGCACAACCGGGGATGTACCATCTCGCTCACATGTCACCGCCGTAAAGTGACAGTTATGCTGTTGGATTTCGTATGGTCTGTGAGCAGCCCCAGTAGTGGCCCATTGGAGGAGACGAGTTAAGGAGAGTTTTTGCTCCCCTGTACAATAAGAAAGAAATACTAATATACTTAAATGCGAAAAATTGTAAGAAATACACTCTGCTCGTAGAATACTAATCGGGTTTACATGAGCTTTATCTGGGAAATTATATATAATCTGTAGTAAGATATGATGCGCTTATCCTGAAGAAACTATTGATGCCCTTGGGATAGATTAGACGCGAGCAAACTCGCGAGTAGAACGTGTACATAGGTACGTATCGGAACAAAGCACGGCGTGCTATGGACTTCATCTTTTTAACAGGTATCTTTACTCTTGTTTGTGCCAGTTTTTTTATATAGAATAGAAATGAGAATTCGGTCTATTTTACGACTACCGACGCCCATGAAAATCCAGATAATTACTACGCCGATGCGTTACACCCCCCCCCCCAATGGGCCACCGGGCCCCAATACTCACAAAACGCCAGTGCTGTATTGCATGTGAATTAGGCCGAAATGGCAGAGCAAGAATCTCTTCTTTTCCCTTTAGTATGGTTTGTAGAAATCCTTATGGGTGAATGAAATTATTTTCTTATGATAAGGAAACATATTCTCATATCATTTCATTAATTTCATTTCATTCATTTGATCAAAATCTAAACTTAAATCGATATCATTATTCGTTGTATATTTTTAATGAATAATTTCTTTTCGTGTTCACATTTCTTCATGGATCCCAAATTTGTTACAGAGTTATTCCTCTAACATATTCTCTCAACAACGTATCTGTTTGTACCCTTTCATAATTGTTTCTATAGTTTTCTAAGTGCGTGTACCTATATGTCTCCTTTGGATCGTTTAATTTGCATTTGTAGTTCCTTTCAGTTTGAAGGGCAAAGGCCTAAAGAGAAAGAGACGGTTTGACGTGCAAAGACACGTCTCCCGAAAATTTGCGTATACTTAAGCCAATTTAAACTTTATTGGCTCTAAGTGTTGTAAACAGGTATTTTTGAAAAACAAGTGCGTATTAAGTAGTTTTAAGTATCTTTATTAATATCTTTTTACTTACTATAAATTTCATAATTATATTTAATTCGTTTTATTGTAAACTTGCTCACACAAAATCTATCATAAAGAAACCAGTGACATTCTTGGGATTAAAATTATTTTATCCCGGTATTATGTTATCCAAATTAGCCGGGTTAGGCAAATTTCAACCAAATCCATGAAAATTTCGGAACATTAGACACAGTGTTTTTGATCAAAATTTTTATATATTACGTTATGAAAATTATGCTACTGTTCAAAGCAACAAAGAATATGAGGGGTTTTAAATACTCGCTTTTTGTTATGTAATGGCAGCATTTATATATTTTATATATTTTAGTGAAATATGTACCTAAAGCTTATAATATGGGCAAAATTCATAGCAATATCGTAGCTGATAAAAAGCACTCTCATCAATTTATTTACAAGTAGCAAGAGAAAATTAATGTTCTCAAAGACCCGTAAAGACGACCAGATGGGAAATTAAGCTTTTGAACAGACTTGTTTTTAGTCTACTGAATTTAGGTTTATAAATAGCTGGAATCAAAATGACATGAAGTGGTGTTTCTATGCATACGTTTTCGCAATTTTTAGATTCGAGTTTAAAGTATTTTTTATACAGTACTTTTAAGAAGAATAAGAGAAGCTTCTTTCATAAATAGCCAGGTTCACCGATCCTCTGTCTTTTGTATTGTCCATTACAGCCAGCCATCCACATTGGTCCATGTTTTTATATAGTATATTCTATATAGCAAACATAATTTCTTCCCTTCCCTCCCTTCGGTCGCAATAATAATCACCGTAGGGTAACGCCCACAATAAAAATCCGGTTAGACTCTTCTTATCTGCGGGAAAAGAGGGGGTCTAACCCCCTATCGTCTTCCTAAACCTGAAGACACAAAAGTCTTTCGTAGTCATTCGAACTGTTAAGGCTGGACAAGCGCCGCCAATCAGTAGTAGGTCCCTCCGAAAAAAAAAATATAATTTCTCCAATATTTTAATAGTTACCGCATAACAAATATGCGAATGCCTATGGACGTCATAGGCATTCGCATATTTGTTATGCAGATATGTTGCCCCCGTCCTTCTTCCCTACGATAGACTGCATGAAACGCTACAGTAGAACACTTTGCGTAGGTTATATAAAAACAATGTGGGTAACATTTTACTTTGATGGAAACAAGATTTTCAAATAGACGACAATTCCAGATAGAACATGCTTAATCCTTCCTAGTAACAAACAGCTGTAGCAGTAAGTAATAACGGCTATAAATCAAGAAACGCAAAGATAAGAGATGGCCAGATAAACCTACATCATTATCGTATACTGCTTAGATAGTCTCGTTGGTTATGGTATCATGAAATAACGTCATTTTGCTCGGTTATTCCAACAAATCACTGGGGAGAGACCTCACGGTACGACAATGACACTGCGTTTCCGCTGTCTGATTGTCGATTGGGAGAAAAATATTGGGAGATAAATAAATTACCACAACAGTAAATACCGACTCTCGACGCCCATAAATTTCCAAACATAAAGGATGTTATTACACACGTAACATTGCCGCATTCTATATAATTAAGACGTACTTCACAAAATCACGTATGGGAAGGACGTTTCGTTAATAACGCGTCTCGGCTCAAATCATCTACCATCGGTGAGATTTCGAATATCCTAAAGCTTTATTCCTCTCACAAAATCTGGATACAAAAATCCTGAAATTTCTAGAGTTGCGGATATAAAAGGGATAACTCTGCGATGGATGCGAGTGGCAGGAAATCTGCAGTATTGGCGTTCATTAAAAGAGACCTAAGTGGACCGATAATCGCTAATGATTATGACGTTAGGTGATCAGTTACATTCAGTTCATCTGTTCATACATTAACTTTATGTTCACAGCAAGTTTCGCGAATGTAACATATTGCGCAAACATTTAACAAACTCAATGTGTAGGCAGATATAGATAAGGAAAGTTAGCGAGACATGTTAACTTGGCGGGAGTACTGACAAGAAGTCTCGAAACATCCAACACGAGCCTGTATTCGATGCTTATTGCGTGTAAATGTAGAATTCTACTTTATTGATATGAATACAAAGGTTGTTTTTGCTGAACGTTACTTGTGTTTAAAAATAACTTTATCACCACGTGTGTACATCTCGCTTACGACCGACGTATAGTGATAGCTTTGGCGCCACATCGTGTGTTATGAGAATTTCCGGTGGTGGAAGAGAAAGGAGATCAACGCATCTGCATGAATTATATGCGAATACGTATAAGCCTCGGTCATCCAAAGGCTCCAACTGCTCGTATATTATAAACATATCACAGCTGATAAGCTTTCACAGGCTGCGCATAGTCGAAACAAATTTTGTTGTACAATATTCGTTGTCACGGGTGGACTGCTTTTACATTTACGTATTAGTTTGCGAACATAACAGATTTTTTATGAATAATGGTTGAATGTTCTTAACAGCACTAGACTATTGGGACCAACTTAACGATTACATTAACAACTCCATGTCATAATTAGGATCAGGAAGTTCTGCACAAACAATATGTCAATTTGATTGAATAAAATGATTTGTACAAGTGAAGCGGCTATGCTTAAGAAACATCTGCCTTTATAACAGTATTTCTCTTCTTTAAATACAGTTGATGTCAAAATTTGTGACTTCTTAGACAGCAACAACTTGCCTATGGGCACAGGAAGGACCTACGAAACAGGGAATACAAAGCAATTAAGCAAGCTTCTTCACTGCTGGGGAAATATGCCTTATTATTTTGTTTGTTGTAGCTCACCTCTTCGGCAAACATTTTTTCGTACGAAAAAAAAATTTGACGATAACTTTTTCATGCGTTTCGCTTCAAAAAAAGCGCGGCATGTATTCAGTTTCATTACCATTAAGCGCGTATGCGATGTCCTATTTTTCTGCGATAAGCTCGTAGCCGTAATTCTTCATTCACCCCCTTTTCTCTGTGCTTTTCCTTAAACCCATCTGAAGAGCTAACAATTTCCGATTCCGTATGAGATTTCTTTGAATGCCTTCACTACTTTTACCACTGGCATCCTAACAGAGCGAGGTCGACCGCTTCTTTTTCTGTCTTTCAAACTTGAGTCCTTATTATATCGTATCATTGTATGATAAACAAATTATGGCTACATTAAAATTTTTCAGCATGACGAAAATTTTAATTGAAACACAATACTTTAAGCGTCAACTCCACATTTTATAAAATTAAAAAAAGTATGTATTCTTTTTTTCATAAAAGATTCCAAATTCAAATTAACAAACATTTTTGTGGCCAGCATTCTTATTTATTTTTTTCATTGTGTGACAAAACTTACGGCCTGACTAGGTATATATAGATAGAAATCCTGCTTGTTGGTTAGTGTCTATAGAGATGTAAGCCACAGCCATCAATATGAATGATTATTGTTTATCATTTGATATGTCTATCTACTTGTTGCGAATCTTGCTTAAGTTACTATACGAAATTGACGCAGTTGGCACATTTGTATTGTTTTTTATGCTGCTATTTAAGAGAACTTTGCCATTTTATTACACCGCCTTGAATCTGGGAAAAACTTTCCACGCGGATGAATTCGCAAGCAAGTTTTATTATTAAAATTATAATTTTATGTTTTATTGTGAAATTAAAATACATGTAAACTCTCTTTGTACGTTTGAAAACATCTAAAGCGTTCTAATTCCGAAATCGCTTCCAGCTCCTGCAGGAATGTGAAACGACGAACGCAATAAATAACAGACTGAGAAAGTCTTTGGTTTAATGTAAAAACTTTGTTGAAATGTTAGTCCATTATAATAAAAAGATTTCATTACTAAATTAGCGACGACTACGGTCCCGTTTGTCTCATAGGTCAATAGTTGTGTTCTTTGTGGAGATTGCTCTCAACTCTCGACTATGCGTACTATTTTTACTACTTAAGATCTGTCTACGAAAAGCATGCATTAGAAAAGATCCAAGTTTATTAATAAAATAAACTACGAGTATATATACATTCTTATAACACATGGACATTCTTAAAATTTGTTGTCGTGTCTCAAACCTAGGGGGAAACAAGAAAGCGGAGCCTCTTGGCGAATACCGGTGCTCATTAATATCCGCATGGTACGCAAATGAGTTGCCATCTTTCATTTCATTCCTCCTAATGGGTCGCCAAATATTCACAAGTAGCGGCCTGATTAAGCTGAACTGCACCAACGAGATCACATCTTAAAATAAATCAAGTATTTAATATTGCTAACATTAACAGTGGCAATGTTTAATTATTTTAAAGTACAAATTGTATTTGTACCACCAATGAATAATAACATTATATTTTTGACAGCACATAATATTCTTAGCAAGCAGCTATATGGTGTTTAGTAACAAGTTATAAAAGCGATAAGCAACAAATTATGTGTACCACAAGCGACGCAAGCAAATAAACGACTGGATCAAAAAAAGGATTGTATTTGCTGGCTGGCTCAGTCAGTAACGTGGCGGTTAAAACCTCGGAGGTCGCGGGTTCGAATCCCACCTAGATCATGGATCTCCATATGTACATTATATGTATTTTTATAGTAAAAATCTTAAAAATAAAAAAAATCGTACATTTATAACAATATTAAATATATTTAATCTAACCTGTGATACAAATCCTTGGGATATTGACCACAGATTTAGAGGCTTACGTGGTGTGATATGCCCATATATATTATTATTATATCATACATATTTAGTCAGGCCATACAGGCAGTTACAAATAAAAATAAACAAACAGTACATTTGAGTTTGGAATCTGTCATTTTTAAACGACTGCTCATAAATTATTTTTTTCACTTTGGCGCCATTACATTGTACAATATTTTTGGTGACATTAAAATGGAGTGGGATGATAAGGAGAACAGAATCGCTGTGGTTGCATTACACAAAGTAAGTATAAGAGCCAAATGCAATTTTTAAAACTTTTTGCGAAATGTTTATGTACCCGGTACATAAACAATTGGCAAAAATACCCGGTACTATTAATAGGTACAATGAGACTTTCTCTGTTTGTGACGGTCAATGATCCGGCCGTCGGCGTAGTATTCATACTAGAAAGGTGGTCAAAGCAGTGAGGGAAAGAATTCGAAGTACTCCGTACGCAAAAGTATTTTAAGAGATGACCTAAGACTTGCAGCGTAAGAGACGCACTGGTCATTTCTTAACTGTTAAATTAAAGACGTACAGATTTGTAAAATCGAAACTACTACTGAAGCGGTACGCAAAGAATAGTTTTTTTTTTACAATTGAGCAACTTTTTAACAAACAAAAAGACCGTATTTATGCTCAAAGGTGTAATGAAGCTTCCTAATTAGTCGACAGAGTGCAAAGGGGGCATTATCCGGCTTCAGTAATAGCAGCAAGGAGTGAATGAACCATATTTTATGTGAAAAAGTTATCAAAACGTCTGCGCAAGTATAGTTAAGCCCCCAATAACAACCATGTTCAATAACCAATAATGGTCCTTCCGACAAGATTCGGGACCAGATCATAATGCTCGATCCACCCAATCTTGGCTAAAAGGAACGTTCCGAAGTTGATCAGAGCTGAAGACCTTCATCTAGTCTCAAACTTAATCCGCTAGATTTTGACTTATGGTCAGTTTTAGAGAGTACTTAGCTTGCTCTAAACGCTATAATAAAAAATTTGGAGTTCCTAATACGAATGGCAGGGAAGAATTTCCACATGCAAAGAGTGCGTGCATTGATAACTAGCTAAATCGGCGTATAACATAACGGACAGCCATTTTCAAAAACAGGTTCATTTTCTTTTGTGGCAGGCCCAACGATTGGCCGGATTGTCATTGCGAGATGTTCTTAAATATTGCTGACGTTTAGCCAAATTGTATGTCTCGATTTTGGGCAGTGATCACTGCCTAAAATCTAGCCTCAAATCAAGTTAATATAGTTGTAAAACTAGGCCTGCGTTCTGAGTGCAAAGAAAAAATAATTTGACCACGAACCTAAACCTTCGAACCTATCTGGGCATCGATTTCTTATTTATCTGTATTCGGCAATCAATGCCATTTTTGTCGTCGTCGTCAAGCAACGTCACGAGTGTTAAAATTACGAAGTGAAACGTGTCAAATAATAAGGCCAGCATTATTAAATATCATATCACGCCGAACACTTTCTGGTGGAATTTCACTCGGCCCTATTAAATCCGGCTAATCTTTGGCCCGCCCCAAAGCATATTCAAAAAAATTTTTTTTTTTGAATATGGCTACCCTTAATGAAATACGGCGATTTTGACAATCTGACTGTTTACATGTATACTAAGCAACTTTTTTAGTCGTAGAGAAATAACAAGCGAACCACTAAGGGGCTAAGGCAGGTTGGAAACGGCCGACGCACAACATCTACAAAATAAAAGAAAAAATGCAGTTATTATTGCTGCTCCGTTCTCAATAATAACTGTAGTTTGTGTTGCGTTCTCGAGACTTGGATAGAGTGTTCCACTATTGATCCAGACCTGTGAAAATATTTTTCTAAATTTTCACCTGCACTTTACTGTCATGGTTCACTTTGCTCTGCATTAAAATGATGAAGTGACCTGTACATCTTATGTGGGACTATTAATATAAAATATCCAACTGGCAACAAATAAGAGCAGGTAACATATGCATTAATACCACTATTGCTTGAATAGAGGGCTGGCCCCCAATAGTTACAATGAATAAATATTAAATTCTATAAAACTATACAATGGCTTTGTTTATACTAATACAATAAAGCTGAAGTGTTTCTTATTTGTTTTTGCTTCAATATTTTTATGTGTAATTATGAGTAACTTTATAGGCTATATATTTTGACGCTAATATTGACGAGATTATTATCAATAGTACCACAGTTACGCGGAGCGCTGCAATTTTTTTTTTATTGTATACTGATTTCATTGTACGCTGATGCATAGTAGTATACAATAAAAAAAATTATAGATTGCCCTCCTCTTCACCCCTCCCCCATGGACCATATATGTTCATCATTTTCAACATTATCAGCCCGTATCAGTCCACTGCTGGATGTAGGCCTCTTTCAATGAACGCCAAGACGACCGATCTGCTACTTGCATCCATCCCGGACCGGCTACTGCAAGGAGGTCGTCTTCCCACCTGGTGAACGGTCGACCAACACTTCGTTTTCCTAAACGCGGCCTCCACTCCAGGACCTTACTGGCCTATCTGCCATCAGATCTTCTGAATGTACGACCAGCCCATTGCCACTTCATCGAGCCTATTCGTCGCTTGATATCGGATTATTTCTCTACCTTATGACTTCGTTACGAATTCTGACGGACAGAGAAACAACATAACACGTTCAATGGCCCGTAGAGCTACCGCAAAATTGCGGACCAGTACTAAATTAAGGTCATCACGGGGAGGACGCATTGGCTGAAGCCGTTCGTCTTCAAGCTCTGCGGTATAGGCAACGTGAGAATGTAAGGAAGCTTCCGGAATGCTGCCCAACCCAACTGAATCTTTCTATCGGCTTCCTTCTCGAAGTTATCTACCTAGTTGCAATAGTTGTCCGAGGTAGATGTATTCGTCTACGACTTTCAGAATAGCAGCCATTGACGTTGACCAACCTAGGGAGAACGTGTTCGTTAAATGTGACCTTTGTCTTGTTCAAGTTCATCCCAAGGCCAACACGTCGGGAGGAGTCATTTAGGCTGTGCAACATTTCCTGCAAGCTATCCAACGATTTGGCCAACACAACGGTATCGTCAGCGAAACGATGATGTGAGGTACACGCCGTTAATATTTATGCCGCATTCTGCCCAGTTTAAAGTCTTAAGGACGCACTCCAAAGCATTAGTGAACAGTTTCGGGGAAATAACAACCCTCTGTTGCACTCCTCGATGCAATTGGATTGAACTTGTTTGACCCCCCGGCATCAGAACGAACATTAAAGCAACGTCATGCAATGCTCTCATTACTTCGCCGTATCACCAATTGACCTGACATTGTTGTAAAGCTTCCAGCGCAGCCCTGGTTTCTACAGAGTCAAAAGCTTTCTCATAGTCCATATATGTTAAAGATAAGAAAAAGCTCACCTGCTACTATAGTAAGAAGAGCGAACGTAGAAACCAAGGGCAAGCCTCCGGCCTCCCTCGGAACACCTCTCGGACGCCTCGACGAATCCGCCGCCATGACGTCAACAGACATTTGATAACGCTTTACCTCTTAAACATCACATCTCGTCCTTAAATCTTCAATATTTCTCCATGTTCTCTATATGTTTTATTTTTCGTACATCAATATTATTGTAGAAAAAAAATACGAAATATTATTGTCATCTCTGTTCCTTTAAACCTGAAACAAATAAAGAAAAGCTTATTATTTAGATGCTAACTACTTAATTAGACTATAATGTACTAATATACGAGTGCATTGTTATTCTAAACATACGAGAATGTCTATTGATTTATTACCGATGCGATACTTTCCTGCGTGCGCGTGGTGCATTAAATAATATTTTTTAGTATTAGCAATAACGTCGCCCATGAATATTCTCATGATAACTATGCGTGGCCCTCTTTTCCTCCTTTCCTCCAATGGGCCGCCGGCTACTCACAAACCACACGAAACGTTACCCTGATTCTGCCACTTGACGGCAGTATTATATGAGCGAGAGCTGCCTCCCCGCTCGTGCCAGCCCACCTCTTACAAATATCTATTAAAGATACGTAATACTACGGACAGATTGTCTATTAACGATCAAACAAAGCCTACACAAACGTTGGGAGATGAAAAATTTTATTGGACTTTGAAATATCTTGATTAAAGCCCAGCGCACAAATTATCTTCTCTATTGAGATTAAAAATAGCAAATTTCTTCCAGACTCGGATATTTTTAATCTAAGTCCTTCCTATACACTTATGGCTTTCATCATCACTTTACATTTTACATTGATATATTTTGCGTAACAATACATAGCTATAAGAGAACAATATAAAGGCTATAGGGGCCAACGCCTCCGAGTAATTAGTTTTTGAAGTGAAAACTTCTTAAACGGCGTTAGTACATGGAAAATGTTATAAGTTGGTATCAGCAATATGTGACATAAAGTAACTCTGTAGTAGCTACGCGGCGCTACAACTGTCTGCTACAAAATACAGGTAGGACATTTCCTCGATCGTTTTACGTTTTTACTTCTATCGGTAGTCACTATAATTGTTTATTATCAAGCTAACGCTACGTCCGTTTCCCGCTGTTTGTTCAGCAGGTCTGGACTATACATACCTGATTGTCTATTACAACACGGGGTATTCTAAATTTCTATCCGTTTTACTCAAGTCTGAGAGCGGTGCGAAAATAGTGAGAATATTCGTTTCCTTTTACTTTGGCAGCGGAACAACTAGTGACCAATTGGCTAATTTTCTTGAGCGTTTCAGCTGCACAGGAGGAGGTAGTGGTAAGCATGGTACATGACTCTACGTCCTCCTAAGCAACGGAATCCGACACGACTGGGGTGATAGCTTTCGCTCACGTAATACTGCCGTAAAGTGATATCTTCAGAGTGCGTTTCATAC
>JAFELO010002104.1:80725-102436 GCA_017140195.1 Eumaeus atala
GGTGGAAGGCAACGCATCGGCATAGAAATTATGTGGATGTTCATGCCCCCCTATTCTATAAAAAGACGTGTTTGATGGTAGGCCATCTTAGAATCTAAGAAGATTAATAGACAAAATTATACAATCAGTTCGTAGACTATCTCGTGAATTGCATCTTCACTAACCCATTTACAAGTACACCAAACAAACGATGTTGATATTGGTTAGTTATCAAATAATTTTAACGGCATACGCGTCATCTGTACAGTTCATACCCAATAAAATTCGTTCTAGACTAGTGATATATGAGCTATGACCATTTTAAAATTCTAACCAGTTGTGTGGTTTCTGACGGACCTTTACTACGGAATTAGAAGATTTTTCACCACTTTTCAACAAACAAACAAGATTAAAATAATTTATATATGTACCAATAATCACACATTTCTGAAAAAAAGAATAGATTTATTTTCAGAAGTGTGTGATTGTACGTATGTAAGAAAGCGAAATGTTATATTTGATGATGACATTCAAATAAATCAAATTAATTTCCTTCACGTTTACAAAACATAAAACATTGAAATAAGCGTCACATAATACATTACAAAATACAACTTACGATAGACTGGACTTACGATGAATTTATGTATTTGTTGTCAACTTGTCCATTCCACATGATTAAATGTGTTTGTGTTTTATATATAAGATCTTTGTTTTACATCTATTTTGGTCACGTGATTAACAAAAAAAAAGTTTCAACTGAAAATAGATAACTAGTACAGAAAAATACTCGTATGGAAATATGAGCAGAACGATACAGATATAACATATGAAAGTAAAGTAAAGTATAAGGTTTCTGGCTGGGGTGTGAATTGTTAAAACGATGACAGTATTTGTAAAGTATGGGAGCTATCCTAGTAACACGAATATATCCTTACGTTGAGTTACAACCGCGGAGCAAACACATATACGGTAAAATATATACTAAGATGTGAAAATATAAATTTTTTCTATACCATTGTTTCGGTAGAGATTTGTAAGAATGTTTCCGTAATTATGCATTCAAATGAATAGAAGTTGTTAACTTTGTCGACAGGCCTATATCTGCCTGTCTATTTACAATAAGCTCAAAAAATACTGAACGAATTTTCCTAAATTTTCTACCCATCAAATTATTTTAGAGAATATAATTATTTCCGAATTTTTTAAATAAAAAAAGTTTAAATATTTTATTTTTATGAATTCAAGGACAAACAGACAGTCTATTTAGTGACTACGAACGGCCTTTAACGTCCACATATTATAAAGATGCATTGGCATCCTTCATCCCATCAACCAATGAGCCACCGTCAATTCACAAACCCTGCGATACGTTAAAGCGGAATATACTTATTAAGCATGTCATAAAATGAAGACGATCGGGTTATCGCATCGGATACCCTATCGAAACCTTTTAATTATATGAAAATAATTTCTAATGGAAAGGTTTTTCCTTATTATATCTAGTTTTTAAAAAGTATTAAACTCCTATTTTTGTTTCAATAACAAAAACAATCATTTTAATGTGGTGAAGCTATGAAACCGATGCGTTACTTTAAATTTAATAATAGTGATATAAAAGGTAAACATTATAATTATATTAAATTTTTTTAATACGTCTATAAAGGGCATTCTCTGTTTGAAATAAGGTTTTACCCGAAGTATGAATCTATTATCGTTTTGAGCACTGCTATGTTATACCAGGCATTTTTCCGCACTTGCGATAGTATTAAGCGACCTCTTGGTGCAGTTTAAAAATATCTCACTTGTATTGTGGTGCGAAGTGTATGTTGGAAATGTCTATAACTAGCGATCAGCCCCGAATCGCCCGTGAATAACAGGGGCCTTTCTCAGAGTAGCCCTACCTATTGGAGAAGGCAGTATTAAAATCCTCTCAGAAGATTTTGAGAAAATCCATCACATACAGACAGACAGCATCTGGGGACTTTGCCCTATACAAAATATATAGTGTAGAAATGTCATCTTCTCTATGAAGAGAGCGCAGTGATAAATATCTCCAATAATGTAACATTAACACCTATAAAATACTAAAAGCTAACGCTAGAACAAAACACTTACAATACGAGAGCGGCAATCATTTTTATCTCGGTTTGCTCACATTGAACGCCGGAGCCCGGTGTAATAAAAACAAAACGCCATGTCGGCCACGCACTATGTAGCGTTCAGAGTCTCAGTGTTTTTTACACATGATGTACTAAATTATACTATCTATACCTAGAAAGATGTGTTTGTGCTTGCGTACAGGTGTTATAAGTTAAACCTATTTGATGTAGCAAGTGAAGAACTAAAACTTCTACTATAGCTAAAACTTCAGGGTGTCGGTTTTCTGGGACGGTGTACGTGAGCATCGTAAAAATTTACTCTTATCATTTTTCCTGGTGCACCAGAAAAAAGTATAACTTCAAAAATAAAACTGATGCATGCATATATACATATTATAAAACAAAGTACCCAAGAGCTGTCTGTCTGTAAGTGTGGTTTCACCCGTGGATGGAAGGATTCCCGAGGACGGTTTATGAGTATAATTGAAGTTGATGTCTATAACAATCTAGCACCTGCTATTCAGGGAGGAAACCGGGGTGGACTGCTAGTCCCCTGTGATAAGAGATAAATGTAAATAATAATACAATTAAATATATTAATGTAAAGAAAGAAGTTGTCTGTAGATGTTAATTTAATCTCAATTTATTAGGTTTAGATTTTTTTAAAGTTACATTAATTTCAGTGTTGTATCAATGTAATGTTAAATTGAAGTTAATTTCATTGCGCAAATACTGCTCATTAAAATTTTATGCAGGTCCACAGTTATTATGCTAAAAGTTAATAATTATATTAATAATATATGCAAATATTATATGATGTCTCGGTACGTAAAAAGTTGCAAGTTTGTTGTTAGCGTTAGTACTCTAAAATTTGGGCAAATAATCCAATGTGTTATATAATATTTAAATTGCTAAATGTATTTTACCTTTTTAAGTTACTGTTAAATGTACACACTTTGATTGCGTATGTCGTGCACGTTTTCCTTTAGCAGGGTAGGCTTTGGAAGAAATCTCATTATGAAATAAGTAACTCATATGTACAAGCTTTCTCTTATCTGTAAATTTAAAATGTGTTTTGTTTTGTGTAACATATATTAAAGAAATAAATAAAATAAAACCTCGAATATACTTCAACCTCCCTATTCCACTTACAAGAACCCGAGGGCGATGGCCATCTATAAAATATAAAATAATATAAATATCAATTATAACTTAGGTACAACATGATAAAATGGAATAAAAAATAATTTATACTACTCATAAATTGAATATATATATTTATATATTGAACCTCATTTTTTATTTGTTTATTATTCTATAATTACTGAGGAATATTTAAAAAACGCTCATATTTACGTTTACGTACCTATTTACGTATCGTCTGTGCGATGGAATCGAAACACTTGGTTGTAGAATTAGCACGTGTTTCTTTTTTATAAAATCTATATTGCTATAGACAGGATATGAAAATAAGCGAAATTCTGTACACGGTCCTCAAGTAAACTGTTAGGTTTTTATACTCCTTTACATATTCTTAAGTTATTAAACTATGTTATAATGTGCTACAAAATGGAAATGTACCTACTACGCTTCTTGGGGAAGAAAGAAAGCACTTCAGCAGGTTGGGGATACCTTGTGTCACAGTGTACAAATTTATCTTATTTTTTTCATAACATAGGGGACAAACGAGAAATCCAAGCCTTTCAACGACTACCAACGCCCATGAACATCATCATAATTATGACGATACGTTGCCCTCCTTTTCACCTCCTCTCCATTGGCCACCGGCTACTCACAAACAGCATGAAACGCGACACCGTATGTGCCACTTTACGGCGGTTTCAAGTGAGCGAGAGGCACCTCTCGGTTATGCCACCCAATTCCGTTGCATAGGACGATATAGAATCATGCCACATGCATGGCACTACCTCCTCTTATGGAGCATGGTACTACCTCTACCTATCTACGTCGATAGTTCGAACTTTGTCCCCGTTTTTTTTACTTCCAGCACAGTGACAATACTTCGGACTTTCGACGTTGGTAGGAGAAAATTGTACATTGTGTCACTAGGGAAGAAACTGCTACATGTGCTTCCGCATGTTTAACACAAAATTTCTCTCATTCTAAAACGCGAAGAATTTCGCTAACGCGGTAATGGCACGAAATGGTTTCTCTCCTGCCTATGGTTAAAAAGTGGACCTTCAGCCTAGTAGGCCATTACAGTAATGATTTTTTGACGGGGACAAATAATAATTCTCTCCCACTGTACAGGTTTTCGGTGTGCCTACACCGAAAGCAGGAAAAAAATTACAGGAGGAAAAATAATTTAAATTGGATGTAAGTTGGTGGAAATAACAATTTATAAACGATATTCAGCAGGTGTGAAGACGTTCTCCATGCAGTAGCTGGTCCGGGATGGATGCGAGTAGCAGGTGATCGGTCGTCTTGGCGTTCATTGAGAGAGGCCTATGCCCAGCAGTGGACCGATAAGGGCTGATAATGATGATGAGGATAAGTTGGTGGTACATTAATCTAGGATTGGACCTAGTTTCCCTTTTGGGTTGTAGTGGTCAGATGGCAGTCGCTCTATATAAAAACTGGCGCCCAAACCTGGATTAGGTAGCCCACCCCGATGTTATCTGATATAGAAAAGGAATAAGGCTAGGACCAAGCAAACAAGTCGCCATTGTGTAATTAAACATTGACGCGGTTTCATTTTTCATTGCTAGACTTCATTGGTAGACTTCTACTACCTAGTCTTGCAATAAATATACAACAAGAAAAACGGACCTTTAAACGTTGAGGCCATTAATCAATGGAAGTACGTACTCTTTCCAGGGGCAATTCTTCAAAGCCGATCGTATGGATTGTATTAGGGACTCATAATTATCGTGGCGTTACAAATTGCTGCATTCTCTAAAACTGGCCAGAAATCATAATACAGCGGGTTAGACTAGACTACGGCCAGTCTTCAGCTCTGGTAAAGTCCGAGACGTACGCTTCCAACCAAGACTGCGTGGACCGAGCTTTACGATACGCCGCCGAGTCTTGCTGGAAGGACCATACTTGGTTATTGAACATGGTGTTATGATGGTGCTCAACTATCTTCCCAAGAATGGTTTCGTGATACACTTGTGCCGAGGTTTCGATACCTTTTTCATAAAAATATGACTCAGTCACTCCCTAATAGCTAAAACCCCACCAATATAAATATATCTATATTGATAATCCCCACGTTACACATTATCGATAATCCCCACGTATCCCCACGTTACACTCTGCCGACTAATTGGAAATTTATGCTCAAACACAAATACGGTCATTTCCTTCGTTAAAATTTTGCGCGATTGTAAAAAAAATCTCATCCGTAAATAGAATTTGTCTGCGACCTCCCTGTGCGTTTTACCACCGTTACATCTTCAATTTATCAGTTTAGAAATGACCAGTGTGCTTCTTATAGGCTACAAGTCCTAAATCATCTCTTAAAATACGCGATATGGTTTTAGGTGGTATCTTCATTTCGGACAGGATTTATTCGAATTTGTTTTGTGTACGAAATGTTTTGACCACCTTTCTCGAACACTATCTGGACGGCCAGACCTTTCTCTGTCACGAACAGAGGATGTCCCTTTGTACCTATAATGGCCCCGTACACAAACATTTGACCAGTTACCAAGTGTATGGAATGTTTTAAAGATTGCATTTTGCTCCATACCAACTTTGTGTAATGCAATCACAGCGATTCTTTTCTCTTTATTACCCTACTCCGTAATCGTAAAATGTCACAAAATATTGAACCACTCCAAAAAAAGAAAACAAAGTGAACAATCGTCTAAAAATGATAGACTCTAAGTTCAAATGTAATTTTTTTTTTACTGAAGCAGTATTTATGGCCAGCCTAAGTATACTAATATAATAAAGCTGAAAAGTATTTGTTTGTTTAAATTGATTTTGAGTAAAGATTATATATCACGTAGGAATTATTATATTATATCTTACTAGTAATAACATGTTATTCTATTTGATATAAGGACGACACCAATCATATAAGTATATATCTTCAGTAGTAGACGTATTACAGTGATTCACTTCACAAATCAACACCGAGCAGTTTGAGTATGTAATCGAGAGTGAAGATTACAGTTTGTTATCAACTGAAACACGCTCTCGTGGTGTTGACGTCGTCTTTGCCACGGGCGACAATAAACAACACAAACAACCCTGGCCTGCGTTTGACACCAGCCCGTTCAGAGTGGATTAGAGCGCTCTACAGGGAGTTCGGCAGCATTTAGAAGCGTAATAGCCTCCCGTGACCTGTTTTAGTTGCGACAAATAGAGATTTACGAGATTGCCTCCCAGGGATTTCGAAGGGAGGCCGTTTTTCGTAATAAAATTGAATGTTGTTTACTTTACGGTTACTTTGTTCGAAAATCGTTACCCTTTTAAAGGACAATCGAATATATTTAAAAGTCGCGATTGCTGCTTCATTATTATGTTGATATTTATGTGTACCTGCAATGCTTTCAACTACTTAAATGGATTGTTTAAAAGCAAAAAGAGGAGTTTCAGTAGAAAAAAGAAACAAATTTGTATTTTACCGAAACATTAGTCAACAAATATAGCATAACTATAGTATATGAGTATAGTTATTGTAAATATTATAAGAATATTGTATAGTATAGTCACTGTGAATATTTATATAGTATACAGGAAAACAAACGCCACCAATAAACTTATGACTTACTTATTCATGAGTCGGCATCGCTAACCACATTGGAGTTCAGTACGTCTAAGAGAAAAAAAATACATATACAAATCGTTGACCATCCTTTATTCATTTTTCCATACCGCACAAAACGTGACAGCATAGGCATCATGCCGTAAAGTAAGCGAGAAATACTAACCCGGCACTATTTACCGGATACAGCTGCATCTCGGCAAGAGCACTCAATGAATAAAGGATATGTTTGGCAAAAAAAAAATACAGGCAAACTTAAAAACTTGGGCAGCGTCGGCGGTTGAGAAATATTCGAACTGCGGGCCAAGTGCATAAAAACCGATGCAAATACCGTACGCCTCAGAAAATAGTGTTCAATTTTCATATCAATATAACATGCTTTTGGTTACGTGGGTGCTCTGCGGTGGAAGAAGATATCATGATCCATTTTCAATACCATTTTTTATAGTATAGGGGGCGAAAGAGAGATCCCAGCCTTTTTACGACTACCGACTCACATAAACATTCGCATAATTACTATGCGGAAGTGTTTCCGTCCTTCCCTCCTCCCCTGTTCCAATGGGCCTCTGGCCAGTCACAAAGCGCCTGAAATGGGATACTGAGGATTTCACTTCTCGGGACTTCATATGAACGTAAAGTACCTCCCCGATCATGCTAACTATATCCGCTACAATGCAGCACGCCTGAAAGGATATATCTATTCAATGTTTATTAATATGGCCGACACTAGATTATCCACCGCGTATGTTTAATTATAGTCTGATAATAATGCTCACGAAATGTCTAACACCCCAGTCATATCTCCGGCACTGCCTACATTTTATATAACGAATTATTTTCCAGGCATCTAAATTAAGTATTAATTAAAAAACAATGATAATTCTTGTAGGTAGACTGATCCTCGCCATGTTCATTGAACGAGGGATGTAGTGAATCCATAATGAATTTGATGAGCCCAAAATATACAAGGAAGAATGGGTATTAGCCTCGGTGGCTAGGCAAGGATTATATTAAAACTTCTTAAGCTGATTTTAATTATAGAATTATAGGTTAAAATAAGAACTTATATTAGTAGGTTATCGATAATATAAAATAAATATAGTCATAAGAAACTTGCGAATTTTTCAGTTTCTTTAATCTTCCGGAGGTAGGCTTTCATTATTGTCCACTACCGGTTAAGCGGTTTATGAGTAGCCAGTGACCTGTTGGAGACCAGTAAAGGATGACCATAATGTGGACTACCATGGGGTTACAGCCGTCAAAAGGCTCCGGTTGTTGATTTGCCTCGTAACCTCCCAAAAAAAGTAAAAATTTGGTATAAGTTATTAGATAACCCCTCATAGCCTGAGGTGAAGCCAGACGAAGCCATTGAACCTAGGGGAGTACGCTTTGCAGAGGAGGAAGTAAATAGCGCCCACTATTTGTATTCCTCTTTTAAGAAGATAAGGCAAAAGAGCAACAGGATGAGGCGCCTTTACGCAAGCGGCGAGGATGGGAACTATACCCCGTTGCACTGTCACAAAGTTGGTGGGGTTGCCCTGAGGTACGGGGTGACCCAGCTGTGGAGGAGGCGTCGGTCCCTTAGGGGACTAACTAATCGTTGAGTTGTCCTCATAATTCGTTATTCCGGGGCACTTCACCAAAGGCGGCAGTTAGCAGAATTAGCAGAATTGTATATCAGATCCACCACGTACCTCCACCTGATTGCAGTTAGCAAATTTGGTAGCATAAAGTACCCATTTCATTCAATTCCTCATTCATTCCCTACAGTCTCCCACAATTCTAAGAAGAAACCTGTAGCAGCAAAGCAAAAAAAATACGGATTTTGGCAATGACAATAGTATCAATGCTTAAATTGTGAAATATAATAGTTAAACGAAAGTCAATAGTAATACGAATCAGACATATCCCTCACTATAGAAATTACCTGTGTATTAGATACTATGCGCAGGTTGCGAGTTATTAAGGAAAACCTCATCAGGCTTTAATAATTTTACATTTGTGTACCCACATGTCGCGTTATCACTCGAGTGCCACCCGACAGATACCAGCCCCTAGCTCCGCCATTGTCATATTAACATTGCCTGTTCGTATCATTACTATTAACTACCAAGCACTAGAAACAGTCAGTTTTGACAAACACGAAACAAATATTATGTTTTCATTATTCCGTCTAATGATGTTTGCCGTACAAACAACATATTTGGAATTCGTGGAAATCAATAGACAATAGCGACTATATTATCGTGTGTTAATTCATAGTGCCATCACGCCGATTAATCTTAAATTGGAAACGAATGATGCACTCCTTTCTATTGCTAAATTGAGTGCACAAATTTTTCGTAACTAATTTTTTCTAGTTTAAAAGAAGCTTAAATTTTATAATCCCAGTTAGTGAAGTGACCACGTGAAGCAAATATCAATTAAAACGGACATTGAGACGTAAACTGGCGAACCGCCAACTATGGTCGAAACTATACGTAGAACACTGGGTACGGACTTTAAATGAGTATCCGAATAAAACTGTGATTAAATTAAATAATATTTTCAGCATAAAGATATTATGTATTCCTCTAAATCTAAATTTACATCTTAGATCTAAAGTTCCGTAATTATCATTCAAATAAATTGGTTAATATGCGATTATATCATAGTATTGACCGTTAAAATTATCTTGTAAAATGAATAATCTGTTGAAGTTAAAGCATGTTACAACTTTTGATAAACTCGCCACAGCGACCTCTCAAAGAAAAACCAACGACAACAGTTATCAGAACCGCCTTATAAAATTAAACGTGTCATAATGTTGAGACTCTCATTATTTAGATCTCCATTCAAAAAATTAAATTGTTAATTCACCTGAACTATAAATTATCGTGTTATTGAGCAGAATATTTTGACACAGTTATTAAAAACTAGCTATTGGATCGCAGTAGGTAGTAACAAGCTTATCTGCGTGCTTCACGCCTGCTGGCGTCGTCTTACAGTTAATCCCCCACATAATAAACTAAGTAGCTATTGAATTAATGCGATACATCACTACACATTAACTGATTTAATTGAGTATTCAACCAATTACGCTGGGTTATAATTAATTGTGTACGCTGGTATGTATTATATATTTGTTTTTGACTGCATCGTGGACTGGTGGTAAGCATGTTTAGCCGAATTCCAGGTCTGATCATACAAAAAGAATTAATAGGAATTTTCAATTTCTGGTAAAAGTCTGCAGTGAGGAAGTTGGCTGTGTTACACCCCCGTGCATTGGTGAATACGATAAGCCATCGGTCCTGTGCACGATTTTCCTCCAGTCATGTCGGCTCCCCATCCCATCGGAATAGAATGAGGGAATAGAGAGTGCACTCGTGTCTGCGCAAATATTTATGCATATATATGTTCGGATCTTCTCAATAGAAATGGCCGACGACTTTTTTATTATTATCATTGTTTTTGCATGAATACCCATAACTTAAATTTGTCAAACACATTGCAAGACTTAAAGGTAACTTATAGTAGAATCTCAATTTAACTTAGCTGTTATTTAAACAATATTTTGTTCCTTCTTCTCCATCAGTAGAATTAAATTACTCTTATACTCTTATACCTGCTATACATTATGTGATTAATTATTCACCATTTTCCAATTTCAGTTTATAAAAGAAACGTTTGTAAATTCAATATTATGCACGCATAGTAAAATATATTCAGCTTCACCCGTGAATGGCAGGGGCCGAATTATACACTAGAACCTTCCTCAGCGATCTCTGTATCCATTGGTGAAAATGGCATGAAAGTTCGTTCAGTAGATTTAAAGAAAATCAGACAGCTTTTGGGGACTTTGTTTTTCATATAAGACTAGCATCACCTCGTGATCTTATCTGCGTAACTCCAGTCTATTAAGTCGCAGTGTTATGGTTTATAGCATAAAGCCTTCCCCGATAGTTGGATTATTCAATACAAAAAACTTCTACTTCGGGCCAGTATCTATTGCGATTAGCGCGTTCAAACAAACAAGCTCTTCAGTCTTATAATATTAGTATAGAAGATATCCTAGATTTTTCGTTCCTTACATTTATAAAGGTTATATATTTATAAATACAATGTACTATTTACCTGATTCAGGAAATCCGTAGCTCAGTGTAGCTATGTGTTACAGTGTCAATAAAGATTAGCCAACAACAAGGCCTGTGTTCCGTAGTTTAGGTTTGCGCACGCTGTGTCCCTCGTACTCGCACAATGTTAGACATAGTGCAAATAATCTCTAAACAAGACCTATAAATGCTACTCTATATCTATCGAGATCTGCTCTCTATATCTAGATTCAGGCTAAAACCACGTTCGAGATATTTATTTAGATCATTAGCGTGTGAAATTTGTCTTTGTCTATATATTACTACCGATAGCCTGGCATCTTGCTTTATTTATACGCAGTTTTAACTTTACCGTGAAAACATTGACTTCATCTTCATACTAACTTCTTCCACCGAAAGAAATTGAAGAGATCACTTGAATTATATTAATAAAAATAAACTATTTTGATGTAGACTTTGTCGAATATAAATTATTTAAAAAATATCACTTTAAGTACTCATTGTGTTTTATTGACCTTCAATAAAATAGAAAGAAGAATAGAACTTGTTCACATGCATCTACTGACTTTACTTTTGGCGTTTAATGAGAGATATCATAGGCGTTAAACTTACGTTGAACGCCAAGTCTTCAGTGTTCGATGGAGAACAAGCAAACTGTCATAATAAGAAGGAAAATATAGTTACGAAAAAAGATAATCTATGGATAATATAAAATAAAGTTCGTGTGTGATCGATCCTTTATCCTTTCTCAAAATCTACAAGACGGTTTTTCATGCACTTTTCACTAATAGATAGAGCGCTGCCCAAGGCAGGTTCAATCTATAATAAGTTAAGGTCAACCCGCGTTATTCACGTGCAAATTTGGGGCAGATCTGTTGCAAAATACAAAGAAATTAAACAAAGGCATCTGTTGCCATTCAGATCCGATACAAATTTATTTGCCACCAAATCCGATGCATATTAGCATGTAATTACAAGTTTGATGATTTTGTCTAATCGATTTCTAATGACAAATCAATGTGAATTATCAAATACAATTTTGTATATTAAATCTCATAAATTTTTATACGATGAGACATTTTATGTATCTTTGCTACAGTTCCACGAGATAAAAGAAACTAACTGGTCGTTAGTGACCAAGTGTTGCAAGGTTTTTAAGTGCAACTTATTTGTAATCATTGCGACTTAATAGTCGACGAAATAAAAATGCATGACATCTGAGAGACATATACATTGTATACATACAGTAGTGTCTAGTGGGCGATTTGATACAATATCCATAATTGCTCGAATAACAGAATTCTGGCTGCTAAAACGTTTTGCATTTTTTTATGTTTCGAGAAAATTTATAAAATAACCATACCGCCACTGATTTAGTGGGGTTCGTTGACGTGCGCAGTTCACATCACATGAGAGCTGAGCACCCGCTCCAACCCTGCGTGTGCCAAAACATATACCAACATCATACCTATGGTGAGAAGACCACGACATGTCACAACAACACTGCTGTGGGCCTTTTTCCTTTAATATAATAGGGGGACAAACGAGATTTGGAGTCTTTTTTCGACTACCGAGGGATATATACTATCCATGGGGATATCCGCAATTACTATGCTCTCCTTTCTCTTGAAATAAAATTAATTGCTGAAGCGTTTTGAGGATTCTAGAATCCTAAGGGATTCTAAAGAATGATAAAATCGTATAGCTTATGTAAATAAGACGTTAAAGAGTTTATTTACAGGCTTATTTTTTTTTTCATTTACCTATCCAGACTGGACATTGAAGTGAAAACTTATTTAGCGGCATCAGGCTTTTTTTGACAAGGGAACACATGGTCTTCTCAGAAATATGTAAAGTAACATAGTCACTTGCACGTGCTGTTCCAGCTACTCTCACTTGTATACAGTTTTGCGACGCCATCAGCGTGCGCTGCTCTACGAACTGTATGTCCCTTTTATTATTATTATTATCATGTTAGTTTTAAGTTTTCATCTATTATTATGCATTAATTTGTATTTTTCAATGTAAAATATAATAAGATTCGAACGAGTACTACAAATCCATACGAAATGACATCATCAAACCTATTAAACGTATCAGTAATTAACCTTTTTTTTTGTTGACGCGGGGAAACGCATTTACGCGCCGTCACCGGCCCTGGGTGGGGTCCAGCGGTGTGTGGGACTCGCGGTACATGATAGTGCCAAATACCCTCAAAAACCACCGCGAGTGCCATCAGTGCCGCCCTTGGTGAGGTGTCCCGGAACAACAATCATCACGGTTTCCCGACGGCTAGCCAGCCCCTTAAGAATCCACCTCCACAGATGGGGTTACACAGTACTATAGGACAACCCCACCGACTTTGGGACAGTGCTTTGGGGTGAGGTTCCCATCTTCGCCCCTTGCCCGTGCGCAAAAGCGCCACCTCCCGTTGCTCTTAGATCCCCTTTTTATAAGAGGGGTACCGAGAGCGATTTCTCCTTCTGATCCTTACGGCCCCTCATCTTATAAGAGGGGTGCAAAGATCCCCCTCGGGTCAATTGGCTTGGCCTGGGTTCACCCCAGGCTACTAAGCCCCACCACCACGACAAGGCATGAACTATGGTGAGTATCAGTAATTGACCTAAACTAACCTATGATTATTTAATGTTGTGTTTTTGATTTGTACCTAAAGTAGTACGTACAGAAGTACTGTGTATTTTCTCTCAGAGTGAGAAACAGTAGAAAAATGTATATTTGTATGATGGTGTACTTAAATAATGTTGTTATTCTATTCCAGTACTTACATTCAAGGTAGTAAAATATTATTATTTACCTAAACGTAAAATAGACATCTGAAGAATCGGTACTAATAATAAAAATAAATTAAAATTAAAAAATCTCCGTGACAAGATAAACCTAAAAACTTTCCAATTAATTACATTCATTGCGGCCAAAACTTAGCTCGTTAACCAACAATACCCTTAAATTCTCATTCAATTAAGAGAGCCCTTTGGGAAATTTTAGAAAGAGATAGAAGCTGTCACTGCCATACCAATATTAACAAAAGGTGAATATTAATCATTGTTATCCTACACCTCTCTAAATACTGTTCGATAATCAATTATACGCAGAACCCTCGCAATACTAGTGACACATACGCGTGTGTACATTAAACTGTCTTATCCGAAATTGTGTCTTAATAATTATAGCTCTGTGATATAGATACTTCTAGAGACATTTTCGGTCAGTTTCCTTTTGAGAAAAAGGCGCTATATAGCAATTTTTTTAAATGCACAAAAGTGACATGTTTCCTTAATTTCATCATACATGTTTAATTGTCATTCATCCGTCTTTAAGTTAAGAATTCCGTAGATTTATAAAGAATTAATGATTCCATAAAGAGGTACCAAATGTAAGAGAAGGTTTAATATCACCATGTCCCATGATGATATTTAAAACAAAAGCTTGTGTCGAATAGTATATTTTGTAAATTGGAAAACCGAACATGGAGTAAACAATTAACAAACTGCGTACACCAAGCTCTAATTTAGGCCTGATTTATAAGTTGCAGACATGACCATCACTCGATATATCAATTTTAAGTTTGTACTATACCAAAGTGTTATTATAATCTTGCAATATTTTGAGAACACCAAAGTGATGCCTGTTTTGTTGCGTAAGGCGAGAATATTTTTTTTTTATGTGTTATCAGACCCAGGTGAGAACCAGAGAAGTATGCTAGATTCCAAACCCAGCCAGGGGTCTCTCGGCCGTTTTACATTGCAGTCTGGTTTGTCATTCTGAGTGCCTTCGGCCGACTTTTTTGAGATGGCGCATATCTGTCAGTTACAGGGCACCTCGGTGACTGGTCACTAACCAATGAGTGTTCCGACTCCTCCTCAGAGAGTCTCTTCCGACGACCAAAGACTTTAAGACCGTGCAACGGGGTCATTTCCCATCCTGACACCTGACCTTAATGAGGGAAAATTATAAACCTAATTGGAAATTTCTCATCTACTTTGAAAGAGAACTGGCAATGAATACTCATAAAATGCTCATACAACAGATAGTAGAAAATGTAATTTTAAGAATCATCACGAAAAATCAGAATTCAAATTGTGAATGTTGTGGCAAGAGCTGGTCTGTATAAGGCTTCGTCTAGACACTCACAATAGCTCTTTTGAATATCGTAAACAAAGGATACAATACAGATCTTTAATGTTATTATTCTGCTCGAAAAATAATTAATATATCAGCTCAATCATAGTGCACATTGCAAAATGTTTTGTGTATTATAACGATAGCTTTAACTTTTTGTCTGTGGCTTTGTCTGTTCTGACAAATTATACTCAAAAGTGGTTTTAGATGATGAGGGGAAAAAGCTTTTATATTGAAAACATACTTCGTATCGGGAATCATACTGTTAACTTTATAATTGCACTTCACTTGTTGTTTATTATTCTACTTTTAACACTTGAATAAAACATTATGTATAGTACATAATGTTTTATTCTACAATTATTTGTAGAAATCATATATGAAGTTAATCTATTATAAAGTTTATAATTGTGGGGATAGTATATAAAGTTTATTTATTTATTCAGTGTAAACATGAATATCCATCAAGAAGTGACAATGTATTCAGTCAACTATATTCTATTTTTGTTAATCTGTTTGTAAGAATAAAATTTCATGTTAATAGGTGCATTTTTGTATCAATCTTTTTTGACATGTTAATCAATTACCTGTACTCATTTATTTTTAGTTAATATCATTTCAAATTACTAATAATACTTGATTATTATAGTTTCCTAGTCCTCATAATAAATTTTCGTTTCTGGCACGTGTTCCATTTTAATTAAAATTAAATGCTAGGACAGAATAAAGGATCCAAGATAACTCTTTGTTTCTTACCTTTTGTGGATGCTGAGATGAAAAGATTTTTTGTATTAATTTGTTAAAAGAGATGAAAATACATCATTTATTGTTTGTACTGTCTAGGATTTATATAAATACACAGATGACCGCATCACGCCCAGCTGTCAATAAAAATATCGAATTATTAATCGAAATAAGATGTAACCAGTATATTAAGCTAGACGAAGCCACATGTCTGTACGAAATTTCATTAAAATCGGTCTCATAGATTCGGACATTTTTAGTTTTTACAATAAACATTCTACCTCTTTTTCCAAGTCTAATTCCCATTTGTATATCAGTTGATATCTGATTTTACAGTGGACATTATTATGTGAAGTGTTATGGTTCGCTCTATCACGCATTATTATATTAAGTATACAATAATCTTTGTAGATTTTGAAGATAAAAGATTACACCGATTTCATGAATACTTGTTTGTTTACAATTTGTATTATATTTTTTAGGATTAATTAAAATTATGGAACAATTTTATTTGTCTCCTTTGATTATTCGAATCCGACTTTAGTTTAGAATTTATGAGCCAATAAGCAAAAATAGAACTTATTGATATTATGATGCGTAGTCCTCCCCCCCCCCTCCAATGGGCCACCAGCTACTTACAAACCGCACGAAACGCGACACTCAGGATGTTACATATCGTCGGTATTATGTTAGCGCGAGGTATTCCGGGCCGCCGGCCCAATTCCGCTGCCATGCAGCATGGCACTTCCTCTTGCTAACATATTCGCTTACGAATATTTTACATGCTAAACTCCATATATTTTAATTTAACCACAAAGCTGTTCATCCTGTACGCCGGTACAGCTGGTCATCATTTTATCTAAAAAGGAGTTAAGTAGGTTTTAGTAATGCTATATTAATCCGTATGGTAAAATCGCAGAAGCATATAAAATTTTCAAAACAACTTATAACGTGTTAATTTGGATAAATTAGACTTTGGAATTTCGAACATCCGAGGAATTAGGAGAGCAGCAAATTAAAATTCATCGAATTTTCGTTATTGGAGCTCGGGATGGCTAAGGGTTATTCGGGAATATTTCACCGCTCACAGCTCTGACCGTGGTTGTTTTCCATCAATTTTACGTCTATATTCGGCACATATTTTCATATTTCTCCTTTAAATCAATATAATTAAAGGCTCGCGATTCTTTTATGTATGTTAAATCTTAAAAACAAAATAGAAAAAAGTACAGTAAACGACCTAAATAGAACCCCTAATGACTATTAAGACAACATTTTATTCAAAAGCTATCTAAGTTTGTTCTTACAATGAACAACTGCTGCCCCTGGTTTTGGACTACACAGTCATTGTCCTACATTGATGAGGCCTTCCCCGCTTATCTTGCATTAATGAATGTTCCTCACACTAGCAAAAACTATAAGTCACTAGACATCTGTGTATTTTATAAATTCTCTTATATTTTACTTAAGACTCAAGTGTATTTGGATTGCAGCTGAGGCAGCCGAGACTGTCGAATCTCCTATCCCTGTTATCGATTGATGTTATCGCCTTCGTGTTCCCAGAAACGTGGTTACTGCTCTGTTAGCATGAGATTGAGCAGAATAGATCCTAGGTCGATCTCAAATCTAATTAGGACAGGAAATAAAAATATATTTTGAATCGTAAAATATACATGACGTGGTGTCCAAAAATGGTGTGGTTTTCTCTACATTGGGCTAGTTTTCAATTTCAATAACTTTTTGGTACCTAAATAATTTTAGAAAAAAAATACACCACTCGGTGAAATTTCTTGAATATCATCACCATTATCATCATTATCAGCCCTTATCAGTCCACAGCTGGACAAAGGCCTCTTTCAATGAACGTCAAGACACCTGATCTCCTGCAACTTGCATCCATCCCGGATCAAGGAGGATGGACATAAGATTTTTTAAATATATATTTAGAAAATTTTGTTTCCAAATGTAATTAAAAACAAATCGCCTCTTTCACTCCATCAGGTGATGCATTCACAGATCATAGAAACTTTACTATCCGTATACCGACTTATCTAGGCACAAACGGTTCTTTTGTTTTTGTAGTAATACTCATACTATACACGTGTGATGACACGTGTATAGTATGTTTAAGTGGTCCAATACGCACCAGATTACCGCTATGACGATAGCGCGTCGACTAAAACTGTGCGTCGACTGTGTATTGAATAAGTCGATATTAGGTTCGGAGAGCAGACTCGGCGTCCTTTGTTTTCAGTTGACACCGTTTGTTTCCGAATACAATAGTTTGAGAATTGTTATTATTTTTAAGACGTCTCGTTCTTTTATTACTCTATTCAAAACTATTAACAACTTTCAACTCGAAAAGACTGTGCTTTTAATTCTGAACTCTTTCAGTTACGAGAAGAAATAATTTTTTGTGAGTGTGCTTCATTTTTAAATGTTTTTCACTATATTGAGCTATAGAATGTTGAGATTTACTAATCTGCCTCTAGCAACGACGACACAATAAATTTATTGGTTATCCTGTCCCCACATGCCAAACCACTATGAATAGGCGTAAGTACGAATGAACACTGCACTTGTGTTAACGCACGAACCATGTGCACCGTCACCTACGCAGTTGGCTATTTTCTATACAGTGAGTATTTTAGGACGTTTAGCTAAACTTAACTCATAAAAGGATGTTACATTTTAATTGTTTCACTGATAAAACGTGTAGTCCAAATGCGTGCTAAGTAAATTATACTGACGAGGCTGCAAAATTATTTTTCTCCGTTTTTATAACCCAGAAAAGACTGATAAAAAAGCATGAAAAGAAGGCTTAGATGCGGGTCAAATGTCCCGCGTCAACCCGACCATGCGACCCTCAGACGATACTTTATTTTTTCCGATTGATATTGGGATTTTAATGTCCCATCCCACTGGACCCATTGCTACATAAGACAGTGTTATTTTTATAACATTGGGGGACAAACGAGCATAACATGATAAACAACCAGTGTACCGAATTTCTTTTGTATTCTCTGATCCAATTGGCTTTTTTATTATTATAGAACGGGATTCAGAAGTAGATATCTTTGTTACATATTTGTTCGAAAGCTCTAAGACTTTTTTGCCATATGTGTATAGTAAGAACAATGTCATGAATTTAGGAATGAAAGAAGGGAATGAGTGACTAGAGAAGCAACAGAGAAGTATAAATAATTATTGTAAATTAGTGTATCTTAGTAAAAAAATATTCCGATGTAATTGGACGGGGACTTAACACGTGAAAAACCTGAAGGCTCACTGCTACTGGAGAAAAGGAGGGCAACGCATGATAATTATGCGGGCTTGATCCGACTGCTCATTTGTCCCCTTATAATACGAAAGCGAGTGTAATTTACACCACACGACCATAGTACACTTTAGTAATGCGAAACGTAACTGGCTATGGCAGGAAGAAATAACGAATATATGTTCTCTTTCATCTTTCAGACGGAGGTATAAATTAGTGAATATCTCCGTCTCTACTTCCGTTGGCCTCATACGTAACGCTCTCAATACATATTCGTCAGCCTACTGCACAACACTAGCGCGTGTAAAGATTTGCTTTAAAAAATAAAAATCTTCTTTGACGAGAATTTGATTTTTAACATTAATGGAAATGTATTCACATCTCTAAAAGGCGATTCATCATTCTAAATCATTACAGTAATTAGTTATGTCACCAAATGCTGCAATGTCTGTTGGCGAATTAAATTGAGCCATTTCCAGTCGGGAATTGCCGGGCTGCTGGGCGCATTCGTACAACAATACGTCCAATTCTGCGCTACACGGACCAGCGTGAGATTAGAGCAGAACACCGTTTGTTCCCATCTAGTTAATTTACTTGCGTCTCTTAACTATCTGCTTTCGATTCGATCTTTATGTTGGCTATTGGCTTATTTTTCCATGGTATATACGTTAAAATACAATCTATACTAATAATATATAGCTGATGAATTTGTTTGTTCGAACGTGCTATTCACACGCTTATACGGGTGAAGCCACGAGTGAGTTTATATATAATGAGCTTTTTAAATATTATTAGCGACCGTTATCCGTCAAATAGTCCGTAATATATTGAGAGAAAACGTTTCGTGCGTACATTTAAGATAGTTATAAGTGGGTTATGCCGTAGTGGAGTATGCCACCCAGTAGTGGACAATGGATTCTCTATCATATTGTACATTAATCAGAACTCCAAACCCAGATAGTCTAACAAAATCTGGCTTCTGCCTCTCCAACATGTTTGTTTCTATATGTATATATTTTTACTTTTACAAAAAAAAAGTCCCAAAATCTACTGAACGGAAATTCATGTAGTTTCCACCAATAAACAGAGCGCTCCGCGTGAAGAAGAAGAAGGAGGTGCTTTTTGTACCCCTCTTATAAGAAGAGGGGGCAAAAAGTTGCGATGCTATTGCGCACCGGGTAAGGGGCGAGGATGGGAACCTCACCCTATTGCACTGTCCCAAAGTATGTGGGGTTGTCCTGTAGTGCGAGTCTACCCCATCTGTGGAGGTGTAGTCGGTACCTTAGGTGGCTGACTTGCCGTTCTACTCTATTAGTTATAAATAAATATAATAGTAATATTAATAAAAAATGTGGTACAAAGATATTAGAATTCCTTAAATATAATAGAATCAAATTATAGTATAATAGATTTTCCGACGACAACTGTGAGTGGTATATGTATTTGAAGGATTGAACATCCGCCAGGTTAACATTTATTCCACACCGCAAACCCATAGATTAAATTTATTGGAGTTCCAATAGGTAAATACCATACATCATGGCAACGGCAGCTGCGAAAAATTAAATATGATTAAATTCATGAAATGAGTTTTGCATTTTCGCACCAATAAAAAGCTTTTGTATCTATAAAAGTTGATTGTATTAATTTCAGTTGATCGGATTTGGATGTTTATTCATTTCGTTCCACCGTCTAATTGATATGATTTAATTAATTGTGAGTTAAAAAAATATTATATCGGACTGGTTGTCGAATAAAAGTTATTATTAATAATATGCAGATATTATTAACACGCCTATATCATGATCACCTCAGGGTGCATATATCCGTAGACATATCAATGATTCTGATGATGTCCAGGGTAACTTCTTAGCTTTATGGTACTGCCTATTCCAAACAAAATGATTTTTCATAGTATGATTCCAACGAATGGCACACAAAAAGAACTTTCAAGTGCTCAAGTGATAAAATTGTATACATACATATATTTTATGTATGTATACGTTGGAGCACATTTTATACTCGTAGGAAGGCTAATATTATACTTGGTGTGAATTTCAATAAGAATAACTTATAAGTGTTTCGGTAGTATGGATGTAAACCTTACCGCTGTTCACGCGTCGACGTGGTGGTGGGATCCAGTGGCCACGGGCTAGCAGCCACTTAAGCGAAGCGGATTAAATCTTATCAGAAAAGGGGGACGATTGAGAGGCATCTTCACAACAGGGGACACAGGGGGACATAAACATAGCACGATATTCAGACAGGGGAATATGTTACCAGGTTCCCACCCTTATCCAATTTTATCGACCCGACGTTAGTGAGATCCTTTGAGGTTCGAAATCATTCTTTGGGCTGCGTAATGTGGTTGGTAGGTAATCCCACAATCTGCCTAACTAGGGTAGCCCTCTGCCTCTACGGTGGTACTAGATCCGGGACACCTCACTAAATGTATTATTTGGTGCTTCCTAGGTTCTACTGGGGAAGATTTCACAAAAATCGATTTTTATTGTTTTTTTTTTTTGTAAAATCACGATGCAAGTAAAACTTATAATAAACTTAAATATTATGTGTGTATACTAAATGTCCGTATATTTGTGATTGTCATGGCCGTGAAGTGGACTACACGATGTTACCGTT